>CM051236.1:302997558-303160058 GCA_027917425.1 Gastrophryne carolinensis | reverse complement strand
AGACAGGAGGATCTGCCTATCCACAGCCAACATGGACATGCTTACATTCCCTAAGATCAACCAGGTGTGGATCCCATGGCTCTTGGCTGTGCCAGCATCTGAGTGAGAAGTCTTTGCTACCTCCTCCACCTCTTCCACCCACACCACCACATCTACCTCCTCTGTCTCTTCCACTTACACCTCCACATTCACCTGTTTTCATGTTTTCTGTTATTGTTTTGAGTACATTTCCTAGCCCAATTTGTGTAGGGCAATCACCCTGGTGTTCCCCTCAATTTGCAGCCCTCTAGCCTTTAGCTACCCATATTTTACAGGACCCCATGGTTGGGTCCCTATTGACTTCAATGGGGTTTAGGTTCAGTTTGAGCCAACCAAACCAAACTTTAGCTGCTATTTCGACCTAACTCGGCCAACCCAAAGCTCAACAGGTTCACTCATTACTATAAATGACGCATAGTGCAGTATGTTACCCACAGTGATTTTCTCTTCCTGCACCCAGGGCTAGGAATATAAAGTATGCTCTGACCTGGTTGTGCCAGACACAGGTAATGTTGCACTCCTGCTCTCCACAAGGTGTCAGTCTGTACACCCCTTAAATATTAGCTTCTGAGAAACCCTGAAAGAGAACCTATTTTTTCTAATTTCCATTGCTGACATATGCTTGTGATGTCTTTCTTCATGTATAAAGAATATGATAAGGTGAAGGTACACAGATATGTATAATTCTAAAAATGAAGCTGCTGCTTGTGAGACCCATTTTGAATGCTCAATTTCTAAACTACCGTATTCTGTTATTAGTTACTGTGAATCCTAAATAGATCTTGCAGATTATACAAGCAGAGCACAATTTTTTAATCGAGGGACCCATGGGACCTTAATGATCCTATTAACAACTCATTAATATTCCTAGTGCTTAAATGAGTTAGCTGTAGAATTAAATCCCAGAGACAGAGTGCCTGTGCTGCCTCAGATTTGACACTTCTTTACCTACCTAGGAGCAATCTCTGTTGTGTTCCCTGTTCTCCACAAGGAATTACTACCTGTGCATATTGCGCACATATCTGTGAATTTCTAGTTTTCTATTGATTATCAGTTCTGGGCTTATTAAATGTATCGCGATGAAGTCACACATATTCAGTTTATGTTGCTAAAAGCTGAAAACATTTGTACAGGGTAAATTTTCCCTACTGGGCTCTTTCCTTTATCCTCTGCGGCTCACAAGGACCTCCATCCTTGGGTTATACAAGGGCAGGGCTATTGTGTTGTAGCTTAAAATAAATAATATAAATAATAATAAATTGCTTATAATAAGCAATAGAACTTCCTGAGCTTGCACAGATGTGAAGCCAAATTTGAAGAAGGCTTTTAGGTGGAAAAATTCCTAGTAGCTGGTCTCACACCAGGCCGTTTTGCATAGCGCTCGCGTGTGAAGGCACCCATAGATTACTATGGGCAGCTTTTTACAGGCGGCTGCAGGATGCTCCCCTGAAAGCATGAACAGATCCGCGCTGGTGTGCAATCAGCCAAAGGGCTCCAATGCTCCAGGACCAGTCAAGCTGAATGTTTACTATGTTACCTTCTGTGCCTTGGAAGTGCATTAAACAGAGGTGCTGATCTATGTAGCTTTGTGCGCCATGTGTCAATGTAAAGAGCACATTGTTAAGGCAGCATAGGACACTGCCAAACAAAAATGGTGAGAAGAAGCCTATGCCAGCAACCATGTGGGTAGATGGGGAACAACATACTAGGCAGGGAACTGTATGGGCCATGAAGCTGGCTTTGTCACCCATTACCTTTGTAGGTTTAATGTAGAAAATCCCGGTATCTGCTTATAACCTGATAATGCCAGAACTGATCCAAAGTTTTCAGAGCTCAGGAAACATGCTATGAAAGAGATGCTATGTATAACATTTTTTACTGATTATGCAGGACCCAACTCCCTGCAAAGGTCCCCTCCCTTCTTTACTACTAAGAACCGAGCTGCGCCTAGAATTTGTCTGACCTCATCTTGGCCCTTTATATTAAATTCACCAAGGCTGAGTGGCAAGCAGCCCCAACAACATAGAAATGCTGTATAGGCTGACCAAAGCAAACCTTTCTTTCCTTTTCCTTATTGCTAGTTCTCTATATTGTCATGTACAAAATTAATTCAAGTAGGTCCATAGTTTTACAAAGGATGTTGGACTTGTATATAGAGGAGATTTGTTCCTTAAACATTCCTTTTTTTAACTGTACCAATTAACTTTTAATGCCCCCATTTATAATACAACACGCTATGATGCAAAAGCAGTGTGTGAGCCTTTACAGAGACCTCTCACAGGCTACAAACTGTTCTCTTCCCCCCACACTTCGCCATCGAAAAAATTGTATTGTGTGTATTCCATCATAGGAACTGGCAGACATGTATGCTCTCATTTGAATAGCTTTGCGGTTTATACATAGTGATGGAATTACCATTCATGCCTGTGCTGCACCAACCCCGATTTGCATTAAAATATATCCTGTAAGTTATAGGGAAATATAATATGTAAGTTATGATATGGATCATAAAATTATTTAAGGACTTGAATGAAGCTACAGTAGATATTCATGAAGGTAAATCACTCTGCATAATCCTGCCCTAAGGTTTAATGCACAATGGGATTTAAGCTGTATTTGAATATTATATTTGCATATGCATGTTGTGGTTAATCTAGTAGCTCTGCTAAATACTGTGTTAAAAAGAATACTGGAGGGTAAAAAACACAAAAAAAGGAATATTGGGCACAGAATTTGAGTGATCGGTGAGGGCCTATAGCCTGTCATCTAGTGTCATTCGTGTTTATCCAGATCCAAGCTTAATATTTGCAGACATTTTGGCATGGGTTCATCCTGCCTACTTATATTTTCCACCACCATCAGTATTATAATTGATATTTGTAATGTAGCATTATTCTCCATTTTATCTTTCCTCTTACTGTAATATTTAAAACCATTTTTTGTTTTCTCTTCTTCCTCCTATGCAATGCATATCTCAGTAAGTTATTGTTACCAATAGAAAACATTTTAGACAACAGAAGTAACATAGCTCATTAATAGTGATGAACTTTTTATTTAACTTTGTACGCTACTTGAAAAGTGATAGGAGGTTCTAGAAACCACCATACCTGTTTAAAGTGGACCAACACCCAGGATTTTGACTATCCTGGGTTTTGGTCCACTTCGGCGGGGCACCCCGATCGGGGGTGCCCCGCTGTGTGAAACCCCCCAGAAACCCCCAAAAACTCACCTCTCAACGCTCCCACGTGAACGCCGCAGCCAATCCCCGCCAACGTCCAGGCGGGGGACAGGAACGTCCAAGCCGCTTCCGCCCGCCGCCGCCTCCCGCGCGTCACTCTCGGCGCGCGCGCGCCCCCGCCGGCCATTCACAGAGGGCTGGCGCGGGCGCGCGCACGTCTGGAGGGGCGCGCGGGAGGCGGCGGCGGCGGATCAGGTAAGATGTTTTTGGGGTTTCGGGGGGGTTTCACCCCGCGGGACATCCCGATCTCGGATGTCCCGCGGGGTGGGAGGTGATCGGCCCGGGAATCTTATAGATTTCCGGGCCGATCACCCCTGGGTGTTGGTCCACTTTAAAGGATAGGGGGTGGTAAACTACCTACCCAACATGTGCCGGATGGCTTGCTGCAACAGCTTCTGCTTGCTTGACTTTTGCTAGATTTACTGCAGTTTACAGCTATAAGTTATGACACTAGATAGCGCTGTGACCAAGGCTTGACTGTGGTTTGTTTGCATTTTACTGCTGTGTTGTATTTCCTGTGTTCAGTTGCTATATGGTAATTCCTTCTTTTTCCTGTCTGTGTTAGCCAACATGTAAGGTGACATTCTCTTACTGCATTCATGTTCCAGTAAAGCCAGTTGCTGTTACACCACAAATGTCTATCTGCACTCACACTCTGCAACAGGTTGTGGGCCCAGTGGCTGCATGAAGTACCAGTGACTGAATAATGCCTCAGTGAATGGATAAAGCCCAGTGACCAGAAACGGCCCAGGCAGAGCAAAGCCCAGAATGGGAGACAGTGCAGCTGGTGGGGAGATCGACATAAGGAAGCTTTCCAGAGACATCTCCTGTATACAAGTAAGACTTTTCTTTTATATAAAGCAGGGAGAATGGCGAGCAGCTCGAAGCTTAAACTCTCAGTGACCAAGTTGAACAATGACATTTATCAGCTATGAAAGTGGAAATGCTATTATCCAGAGATGACTTATAGGAGGTTATCACTACAGAGAGGTCACTGGATAATTCTCACGACTGGGCCAGGAAAAACAGACAGACATGGGCCACCATATGCTTACTAGTGGAATATAGCTTATTCACATACGCAGTGAGAATACAGTGAAAGACATGTCGGATGTACTGAAAAGACTGCATGAGAGATCCAGTTTAAACAGCAAGTTGTTTCTGCTAAGGACATTTTACAAAACGAGGCTTAGCAGAGAGCTTAGCAGAGACCAACTCAGATCAGTTGGTGAGGAAATAACAAACAGTCATGCAGCAGCCATTTTGTTGGGCAGCTTACCGGATACATAGACTGCACTGATTAATATGCTGGAGACATGGCCTGAGACAGATCTGACACTAGCATTTGTAAAGGAAAGATTAATATCCATGCATGACACTAAATCATGGACACATAACTAGCACCTGGAAGGAAAGGCATAGGTTGTAAATACAGTTTTTAAAGTGAAGCACAATGCAGATGGCACAGTGGAGTGATACAAAGCAAGACTCGTAGCCAAGAGATATTCTCAAAAATATGGAGAGGACTATGATGAGACTTTTGCTCCAGTAGTTAAACATACTACAATAAGGACTTTGCTGACAGTAGCCACCACAAGGAAAATGCAAGTGAAACACTTTGATGTGAAAACAGCGTTTCTACATCTACATGGGATAACCACCAGGGTTCAAAGATGAACAAAGGCCAGACCTAGTATGCAAACTTCAGAGGAGTATATATGGTCTAAAGCAAGTCGCCAGAGCCAGAATATGAAAATAAATTTAGTGCTTACAGACGTTTAGAGAAGTAAAGCAGATCCCTGCTTATACACAAAGAAATTGGCTCTATTGGCAAATGGTCTATGTGCGTATTTATGTGGATGATATCCTGATTTAAGTTAAATACAGCGCTTAGGTAGAAAAGATGAATGGAACTAGATAGCTCAACGTGTCAAACTCAAGTCCAAAATTAAGTCCATATGCAGTTATAACAAATATACGCAGAGCTTTTCTTCAAATCGAAGTGACCAGAATATCCCAAAGCGCATGCACCAAAACTTCGAACACCGCTGGGTGACCACCACTGATAAATATCTTACTCTTACTGGATATAGAAGGATATTAGAGCATTCAAATGAGACAAAACCAGGCCGGGGAAAACTATGAATACTCCTCCGGTGACTTAGGTACTGTCACTTTAAATCATATTAAATCCCAATGTAATCCAATGCAGCGTAACCTGACAAACGTGGACCAAGGTGACATACACAGGGAAAGAAAACAGAGGACATCTAGTGCACCACTGTTTGATCCAGGTTCAAAATACTTTAATAACAAGAAGAATAAAACTCACAAACATAAAAACATCAAGCGCATATAAAGCAGGAGGTATCGCGAACAGTTCTCACCGCCCGAAATGCCAAAAGCTGGTTGAAGTCAAAATGGTGAATCCAGAGATGACAAATCCATGCAGGGGATGGCCCCGGGCTTCCGACGTTTTTCGTCGCTCTAGGCGACTTTGACTAGGATGCCCGGCACTGCTCGATTTCCGGTATTTAAACCGGAAGCCATAGCGAAGAAGGAGGCGAGTGCACACAGCCTCTGTGATTGACAAGCCTCAGCACCAATAAGGAAGGAGGCACAGCCTCTATGATTGACAAGACTCAGCACCAATAAGGAGGTGAGGGTGGAAGCGCAACGCCCGCATTGATGACACGGCCGCAGCCCAGACATAATGACGGAGATGGGGAAATCCCCAATCTCCCGCAGTGACAGCTTTGTAAACAGCACGTCACAAAGCACAGTAGTCTAAATGGGAGGGGAGAGAACCTCCACCTTCCACTACGCTAAGCAGCGGGCAAAGCCTGCAACGGCAGTCCCGCCGGTCACTTTCACCATGGAGCCAAATATAGGAAGTTGTACTAGCTCCAAATATAAAATGCTAAAATCCATACTAAAAAGGCTTGACAGTAATTAAAAGTGCCAATGACTGGCAACCATCATTTATAAATAGGATAATTGAAACCCTGCAGCATGACTAAAATCACATACTAAAGCGTACCTAAAGTATCAAAAAAAGAAGTAAATGTGCATCGGGCGCTCGGACCCCGACCACTGGAGGGGGACAGACCCCGAGACGTGATTTGCAGGGTCCATTACTTTAAAGTAAAGGAAGAAGTCACCCGGCGGGCTTGGGACAAGGGGCCAATTGCATTTCAGGGATCGCAGGTCATTATTCTCCAGGATTTATCCCGAAGAACTCTACAGATGAGGAAACTCCTAAAGCCCCTCCTGGAGGTCATTCAAGAGAGAGGGGCGACTTACCGTTGGGGACACCCGTTTCAGCTCTTAGTGCGTAAAAACGGCGGCCTCTTTGTCCTGAAAGCACCCAACCAGCTCCCAGACCTGTTTCGCTTTCTGGAGACGGACTCGATGGACATCCCCGATTGGACAGTCCCAGATCTGTCGGTCTATGGCGGCCAGCTGCCCCGACGGGCGAGGGATGGCCCCCGCAGAGGAGGAGGGGGTGCGAGAGGCCGTAGAAGATGAAAGGTGGTGCCACGGGTGTGGTGCATGAGGAGCTGGGGGCCTGTCTTCCGGCCCCTCCTGCGCATAGCCTCCTGGAACCCACCACCCGGCGGCCCTCTCGGCTGAATGTGTACCGGACATGTGATGTGACCCGTATTGCAGTTATGAGCCATGCTCAAAGTGATTGTTTATATGTTGATACTTGACTGCAGCGGATCGCAGAATCCCTCTTAGTAATATTCCGCGCCATAATTAGAAGTTCCTGAATGTTTTGAAGAGGTTTTTTGTTTAGTTTGCCTTGAGCTGCCCCCCGCTAGTAGTGCACCCCCCATGACGGGTGATGCGCCTGGGACCTACCGGAGGAGCCACACGGGAGGGTGCAGCTGATGCCCATCCCACCCATGGCGCAAAAGCACCCGATGCCATGTGATGGCCCCCTCCGCTCCCAGCACGCGCTCGTCAGCCCACGCTCTAGAGTGAATCTAATTAGCTTACAAGTTGAGCTTGGTGGGAAGCTCTCCTCGTTCACACTCACCAGGTCCTCCACGCCCACCCTGACACTTGGGTGCACCCCTCTGGATTGGACTTTAGTCTTCCCAGACGGGAAAGTAAAGGAGGTCACCCGGACTCCCCCTCATTAGTGGAGACAGGGAAGCACCCCTTTGTTGCTCTTAAACAGCACCCGTTCCGGGGTTGGTGTATCTAACCCTTGGTAGACTGGCTGTCGTCCCAGTCCTTTTTCGTTTTCTGGTTGTTAAACAAAGTTTGGTTTTTGTGTGTTTTGCCCTTCCCCCCTTAGTCTGAACGCCCCTTTGCCCCCCCTTTCCTCCCTTAACCTCCCTCCCCGACCCGTGCCTGCCCACCCCCCAGCCCTGCCTTAACTCTTGTGGAGGGGCTGAGGGAGTCGGGCTGCGAAACCAATAGTGTGGTCTTGCCCCTGGGTCCTCACCCCCCCCCAGACTGGTCACTCGATGGGTACCCTGAAAGTGATATCACTGAACGTTAGGGGCCTGAACTCTCCAGAAAAGCGGGCAATCCTGTGGCGGGAATTAAAAAGACATAAAGCGAAACTGGTCTTTTTACAAGAAACGCACTTTAAGAAAGGAGCATCTCCTAGGCTCAGTAGCAGGCTCTTCCCCCACGCCTACACCAGCTGCGCTGTAGATGCCAAGAAGAGGGGGGGCAGCAATCTTAATTGCGAGGGATGTCTCCTTCACACTGCGGGAGAGTTGGTCAGATGACTCGGGTAGGATAGTCATGGTCAAAGGCCTAATTGGGCAAAAAAAATACACTCTAATCTCAGTATATGCCCCCAACCAGGGACAGGTGCGCTTTCTTAAGCAGGTATTAGACAAAATTGAAACGTATGCAGAGGGGGAGGTGGTTCTGGGGGGAGACTTCAACCTGACCATAGACCCCCTAATGGACTCCTCTGTGGGTAAATCAGCGATTACACACATGGCCTTGAGATCCCTTAAAAAAAGACTGCACGACTTGCAGCTGGTGGATGCGTGGCGTATTAGAAACCCTACCATTAGAGATTACACTTATTATTCAAGAGTACATGGGACTTACTCCAGGCTTGACTACCTCTATGTGTCGCACAGCTTATTGGGCCTGATCTCGGACGATGGTATCTATCCAACATCATTTTCTGACCACGCCCCAATTTTTCTGGATATAGACCTTCTGACGAGACCCCCACCCCCCTTCACGTGGAGACTGAATGAGTCCCTATTGCAAGACCCGGTCTCAATGCTAGCCGTGAAGGAAGGGGTGGAATCTTACTTTAGAGAAAATGATGATGGAGAAGTCTCGCCCCAGACCCTGTGGGAGGCGCATAAAAGTGTCATACAGGGAATCTTGATCAGTCAGGCCTCGAGAGTAAAGAAGGAGGGAATGGCTGAGATGGCGAGGCTGACAGAGAGGGTCAGGGTCTTGGAGTTGTCCCATAAGCAGTCAGAGGCGGTGAGGGTCCTCGGGGAGCTAACGCAGGCCAGGGAGGCCCTCAATGCCCTGCTGCGTAAAAAAGCGAAGCACGTCATAAGAAAATGCAAAAGAAGGTATTATGAATTTGGAAATAAAAGCAGTTCCCTTTTAGCTAGAGCCCTTAAGCAGCAGCAAGCCCAGAATTTTATTGCTAAAATTGTTGACGGGGTCCGGGGGGCGCACCATACCTCGGAGAGCATTGCTGATACATTCAGACGGTATTATGCTGACCTATATGGCTTGGCCGGGAGTCGCTCCCCTGGCACGGCACAGGGAGAGAGAATTAAGCAGTACTTAATAGATTCAAAAATGCCCAAAATACCGAGGGAGAGTGCAGACTTGTTGGAAGCCCCGATCAGTATGGATGAACTAGACAAGGCGCTAAAACTCGCGCCGGCAGGAAAAGCGCCCGGCCCTGATGGGTTTCCGGTTAAATATTATAGAGCCCTTTTGCCGCAACTGGGGGGATACCTGGTGAGAGCCTGGAACTCGATTATTGACAGAGACTCCCCTGGCACATTCTCAAGCAGGGAGCTAGAAGCCCACATTGCGGTCATCCCTAAACCAGGGAAAGACCCACTGTACTGCGCAAGCTACAGAGCCATTTCACTGCTTAACGCAGATGTGAAACTATATGCAAAAATATTGGCCGCCAGACTATCCCCCATAATCCCCCAACTAGTCCACCTGGATCAGACCGGCTTTGTCATGCATAGAGAAGCTAGGGACAATGTGATAAGGGCCATCGACGTTGTGCATGGAGCCAAGACCGCAGGTACTCCCCTAATGCTCCTCTCTACGGACGCCGAAAAGGCGTTCGATAGGGTTAATTGGGCATTCCTGAAGGAGTCCCTCAGATACATAGGCCTAGGGGACAACATGAGGTTGATGATCGAGGCTCTTTATACCACACCTTTGGCCAGAGTGAGGGTCAACGGCCACCTGTCTGAACCGGTTTGGATTGGCAATGGCACGCGCCAGGGATGCCCCCTCTCCCCACTGCTTTTTGCACTCTCGTTGGAGCCCTTCCTCTGCATGATCAGGAACAATGTAGATATACGAGGGTTTGAGTCTGGAGGACACACCCATAAGGTGGCGGCCTATGCAGACGATCTGCTGTTTTTCATAGCCAACCCCGCTGTGTCCATTCCAGTACTAATGAGGGAGTTCGAGATTTATGGGAGACTGTCCTCACTAAAAATTAATTTTGACAAGTCTGAAGCATTGAATATCTCTCTCCCAAGTGGGGTAGTCAGGACGGCCCAGCAGTCGTTCCCCTTCAGGTGGGCGGGGGTCTCGATCGCGTACCTCGGTACCCGGTTGCACAACATATTCGCCCTGAACTATGTCCCACTTCTGCGGGGGATCCAGGTGGACTTAGATAGGTGGGATCTCCCCACCTTTTCGTGGATGGGTCGGGCCAATATAATTAAGATGTCAATATTGCCCAAGCTGCTGTACCTGTTTCAGACTCTTCCGGTCCATGTCCCTGGGAGTTTCTTCGCAGACCTTAACCGCTCCTTGCTGAGGTTCGTGTGGAACAAAAAGAGGGCTAGACTCAGGGCCTCGCTGTTAAGTAGACCCAAGAATAGGGGAGGTATATCCCTGCCAGACGTCAAGAGGTATTGGGCCGCTGCACACCTTCAGAGATTTTGTGAGTGGGAAGCATGCAGAGAGACTAAACGATGGGTCCAACTGGAGCGAGATGCGGCGCCCATTTCTTTGGTGGCCGCGATGTGGAACGAAGGTAGGCTACCTCCGGAGTTAGCCGGACACCCGACTATCGCAACATCTCTGAAGGTCTTCAAAAAATATAGGACACACCCAGGAATTTCTCCCTGGCCTTCGCCCCTGGTTCCTGTCTTAGACAACCCCCTACTGACCCCGGGGCAATCTAGATCAGACCTTAGAGAATGGGGTAGGCTTACCCAATTAAGATGCGGGAACCTACTGACTGTGGAGGGGTGGACGCCTCTGCAAGAACTGAGAAGGGTATGGCAAAATGCGAATTTGGATCCCTGGACCCTCTTACGCATGCAGTTCTCTATGTCCAGACAGGGATTTAGACGGGAAAAGTGTAGGGGGCATACCGAGCTGGAAAAAATTTGCATGGGTATCATTCCGCATGACCACTTGATCTCCAAACTGTACTCTATTCTGACGGAGGAAAGTGCTGACCCCCCGTCCTTTTGGAGGGAGTGGGAGATGGATCTGGGGAGGGAGATTGGAGAGGAGCAGAGAGCGAAAATAGCAACACTGGCCCATAAATCCTCAATAGCTACCAGGGTGCAAGAGCTAAACTACAAAATCCTGACCCGCTGGTATTATACCCCTGATAGGCTCAATAAAATGTCGGCGGAGGTTGACCCACTATGCTGGAGGTGTGGAACCGAACGGGGTACATTGTTCCATATCCTATGGTCTTGCCCCAGGATTGAGAAATACTGGAGAGAAGTGCTGGCATTGATCTCGGGGTTGACAGGGGACCCGACTCTGGAGGCCCGCGACCCGGCGCGGGTCTTGTTACATCTGACGACTGGCTCGGTGGGGAAATACAAAAGATCCCTACAGGTCCATTTGATAAATGCAGCTAAGTTGGTGATCCCCAGGTTCTGGAAGCAGGGGAGCCCCCCATCAGTGAAGGACTGGGTCAGTGAAGTGCTACATATCAGCGAGATGGAAGATCTGACCCTGGCCTTGAATGATGGGGATGAGCGCTATAGATCCACCTGGATGCCCTGGTTGTTGTTCCAAGAGTCGAGTGAGTTCAGGCGGCTGCTCTCCGAGTAGTGTGATGCTGATACCTGTGAAACAGTAGACCCGTAGGAATGCACGGGTTAATATAAAATGTCGATAATTAAACTACATGTGTGGAAGCTCTGTTCATGGAATGTGCACTTTGCTGAGCACTGTTGACCACCTGCCTCCCCACTCCTTTATGACCCACCACTACTACATTTACCCCCCCCCCCCCATTCCTCTCTTGTTGTAGTATTCTAATTTTGTATGTATAAAACTCTTGTCAAAAATAAAATAAAGAATTTGAAAAAAAAAAAAAAGAAGTAAAAAAGATGATAGAAGAAAAAATGTAAAAGCACTACAAAAAATGTATCTATAAAGGCAAAAGCCTAACAAAAATAAAAACAATCTCTAAAGGCCAGGGAAAAAAAGAAGGGAATTAGGGACAGGTGAGAACTGTTATCACATTTAACCAATAACAAATAAGAAAAATAAACTATGACGTATCAATAAAGCAGTTAAGATCAAATTTGACGTTTAACCCCCCCGGGGGCAAGCGTGTTAAGGTTAAAAACCCACTTGCTTTCACGTTGACTTAATTCCCTTATCCGGTGGGACCCCCTCCAACTCTTCAACAGTTCTATCATGCCCTATGAAGGACAATTGGCTTGGGTCTGAGGAATGAACTGCTTTAAAGTGGGCGGAGACGCTATGCGCCTCATATCCCCTCTGGATGTTATAAATATGCTTTCGTACCCGTGTTCTTAACTCGCGGGAAGTCCTACTTCCAATGACGTCTCAAGATTTTTTCTACCTGTCGATGTTGTAGGCTATACCCCGTAATAAACGAATATTGCGATAAATCATTCTTGGTTTCCCCATCCCTTCTAGGGTTATTTAAAACTGCGCCGCGGTCCAACTCTCTAATATGTCGTGCCTGTTCCGTGATCTCTTGAGCCGCATAGCCCTTATCAACAAACCGCTGTGAGAGCATGCCTGCTTGAGTGTCAAAATCATCTATATGGCTCAGTTTCGCCGTAGGCACATAAATTGTCCCCGAGGTATAGCACGCAGCCAGTTCGGATGATGACAACTTTGCGTGGGTATGTAACCATTCCTATCCGTATCTTTAAAGTAAGTACGGGTAGATAAACAAGACCCTTCTCTGCTAATAGTAAGGTCTAGAAAATTCACAGAGAGTGGATCAATCTCAGCCGTAAAAACTAAATTAAAAGAATTTGCATTAACCTGATCGAAGAAATCTTTAAGAGACGTGGGAGTCCCGTCCCATATGACAAACACGTCATCTATATAACAACGCCAGATTTTGAGCGAGGACCAGCTACCGCCAAAAATAAATTGGTATTCCCAGAAGCCTTCATAAAGGTTTGCTATGCTCGGGGCAAATTTCACCCTCATGGCAACCCCTTTATTCTGTAAATAAAAATTGTCCCCAAACCAAAAATAATTGTGTTTGAGGCCAAACACTAGGCAATCCAGGATGAACTCAACCTGGTGTGGGGGGAGATTAGGATCCTGATTCAAATAATGTTTCACTGCCAATAGTCCTTTGTCGTGTGGGATGACGGTGTATAAGGACGTGACATCCGCAGTGGCCAGGAGAGATTCTGAACCAAGTTGTTGCGCACTGCACAAGTCCAATACCTGTCCCGAATCACGAAGATAGGCTGGCAACCCACTAACCAATGGCTGGAGAAATCCATCAACATATTCGCCCAGTCTACACGTGAGTGAATTAACACCACTGACTATCGGCCGACCAGGTGGTTTAATGAGGCTTTCGTGTATTTTTGGCCGTTGATAAATTGTAGGCACCTTGGGGGCCTTAATATTCAGGTAATCGAACTCCTTATTGTTCAAAATACCCAAAATGGCCGGCCTTTCGTTAATAAGTCAACTAATGCCTTTTTATATTCAAGGGTGGGGTCTTTCCTTAAGATAAAATAGGTGTCCGAATCAGATAACAATCGATTCATTTCTTCTATGTAATCAACTTTGTTCAGAATCACTAAGCCACCACCCTTATCTACAGGCTTGAACACAACCTCATGTTTATCCTCCAAACAATTTATAGTTCTATGTAATGCTACATGCCCAGGATTTCTCCTGATTTGGATGGCCTTGATATCCCTATTCACAACTGCCTTAAAGGCCTCCAATTGTGAATTTGATGCAATCTGCAGGTTAAAAAGGGATTTATTTTTAAGACCCGAATGTTTAATCTGGGACATTGAGGGTCCAGTTTCATTAGATAGTTCTTTATTGGAAGAAATCTCAACCACCTTACTACCTGATTTGTTTTGCATAAGAAGGAGGGGGAAGCAGACATACTGCAAACCCTGAATCAGCACTTGGAGACCAAGGATCTTGGAAACATAAATAATTACCTCAGTGTTCAGATTGAGAGAGGGGAAGATGGCAACTTTCTTTCGAACCAAAAGCACAAAATACAAGAAATAATTGAAACATTTGGAATGAAAGATGCAAAACCAGTAATATCTCCTATGGAAACCAACTATCTGAAGGAGATAAACAGCCAAGCTATGCCACTACCAACTAACACTTATTACAAGGCCAGACAGCAGCAGCTTTGGAATCCTATGCAGAAATGTTTCAATGCCAAGTCAGATGGACTGAAATGCTGTAAAGCAAGTCATTCGCTGTCTTAAAGGGACTTTACATTACAAGCTAAAGTTGCCAGCAAGTGATGAAAGCATCCTGACAGGATATGTGGATGCTGACTGGACCAGAAACACCAGTGACAGAAAATCTACCAGTGGTTACTTGTTTCTTCTGTCAGGAGGTGGAGCCAGTTGGACTAGCAGAAAGCAGCTCTCTGTTACACTTTCATCTACCGAAGATGAGTACGTTGCAGCAGCTCAGGCAAGTCAAGAAGTTATATGGCTGAGACAGCTGTTAACAGGGTCAACCACAGTTGGAACCAACGAGAATCTTTGAGGACATTCAAGGATGCCTTGCACTTGCAAAGATGGAAATAATTAGCTTGAGAACCAAGCACATGATGTGAAGTTCCACTCTCTGAGGGACCTCCAAGAACAGGCACTTCTTGATTGCCTTTTATTGCCCTACTGAGGATATGACTTTAGATATGCTTACTAAGCCCCTGACTGTTGAAAGACACTCAAGGCCTACAGAAAAGATGGGTTTCATAGACTAAGCCTCAGCTGGTGAGAAGGGGTATTGGAGATACAATACTTTGCAACAGCTTCTGCTTGTCTAGTGACTTTTGCCTTTTTTTCTGCAGTGTACAGCTGTTACAAGTTATGACACTAGATGGCGCTGTGACCAATGCTTGACTGTGGTATGCATTGTACTGCTGTGTTGTATTTCCTGTGTTCAGTTGCTCTAGGTACTTCCTTCTTTTTCCTGTCTATGTTAGCCACCATGTAAGATGACATTCTCGTACTGCATACATGTTCCAGTAAAGCAAGTTCCTATTACACCCCAAATGTCTATCTGGATTACGTCTCTGTTGTACCCAGCACTCACATGTTGCACAATTACCTACCCACCCTTATGGGTACCAGGAGTGCAGAAGAGCCTGATGCCCATCAGCATGTGTATAAGGTCGAGGGGGTAGAGAGTTACTCTCTGTTATGGGAGTCACTGCCTACTGAAAGGGTATGTTTGGATCCTTTGAGTTGGTTTTGGTCAGGGGCTCCCAAACGCCAGTTTGCTTGCAAGTAAAATAATATATTTCTTGTGTCCTTTTTAGGTAAATGCCTAATTTATTCAGAGTGCAGTTTAATTAATTTACATATATACAGAAAACAAATTTTCATACAGTCATTATAACCTTACATATCTGGGTATAATGTTATGCCCGGGTAACGAGTATATCATAGAGTTCTTATATTGTTAAGAGTGTTTGTAGGGTTGTGCCTAAGTTGGCAGCATCCTGTTAGATCAAAAGGCTCGGTTTGTAGCAAGGGTGCCGGCCCTCGTTTGTAGCAAGTATATGATGCACGGACGTGTTTCGCCTGTTGGCTTCTTCAGCGTGCTAGTGGCCTGTCATGGATGCAGGATGACAAAGTATAATATTGAGGTATGTGTATAGTAGTTCACATGAATGATATAATTAAATAAGCTGTACTTACAGGTTATACTTGTCACTTGGTGCCCGCTGTTGCTGCAGAATGCAGAGTGTTGTTTTAAACTGTGTATGATCTACGGTTAAATTAATGTTTCATTAGTGTTGGTATCCTGCTGGTGTGTAATGTATTAATGGATTATAGTGGTGATTCATACCTTTGATTATGCGGTTTGCCTTAGCCCGTTGGGATGCCCACCGGCCCCCACTGCCACGGGAGAGATGGAGGGTGCACGTCTTTAATCCGTTTGTTGATATAATGATGCTTGCCTCTGCTTGTGTCTAGATCGAGCCTTGTGTAAGGCTGGTGTATTTTGTAGGTTTAAACTGGCGCTTTTTATGTGCGCCTGCGTGCTGCGGGGCCGAATGGCAGGGGGTGGAGGGACGTTGGGACTAACGTCTCCTCCTATTGGCGCCGTTTGCGTAGGTGCCGGAAGTGCGTCAGAGGCGCACTTCTCCCTTGAGTTTGGCCCCGCTCCCGTTGGTACTAAAGGCGCCGCCATTTTGTTGGCGGTTTTATGGACGGGCCCTTTATGTCGTTCAGACGGGCGCCGCCATTTTCTGGGTGGTGTAGTGTGCTTGAACTGATAATTCTGCATTTTGCTACAACAGCGGCCTCCAGTGGTAAAGGAGGGGTATTACAGTTACTGGTAACTTACATACAGTTCTGATGATAAACGGCACTTTGATGTAGTTGTATAGCAGTTCAAAGTAACTTATTTCAATGATGATGGTAGGAAGTGTTGTAAACAAGAAGATTTTTTTATAAATCTATATGGTAAACATCATATTATAGACATCATATAATTATTATCACAAATTACATTGATATATGCAAAAATATAATCATCTTTATTAGATGGAGAAAACCTCATCATTTTTTTAAATAGTTTTTTGGCTGTTTTTGTTATGATCTTGTTTATTTTTTGTTGTGGAATTGTAGGTTTGGGTGGAGTTGTTATTACAGTGTGTTGTTGATGAGATTTCTCGGTTGTTATTTTGAGAGAAGAGTGGGGTCAGGCGTAAGTTTGGATTAGTTGATGGTGAGAGAAGGGGTTGGGGTTTGTATGTCTTTCTGATATATGTTTGTTGTAAAAAGGGGTTGATGGGAATGGGGTTTGTTCCAGGCAGTTATGTGGACTAGGTTAAGGCCTGAATTTTAGAGGGTCATGGTTAAAGGAAGGGCATAAAGCTGTTGGTCTCGTTTAGACCTGGATACCGTGTTGCCTGTAATTTTTCAATCCACTTGGTCTCCCTCTGTAGAGTTAATTTAACAATGTCCCCACCCCTTGGATTCTCTTGGATCCTCTCTAGTGCCTGGAAGGATACCTGGTTAGGGTTCGAATTGTGTTTCACCTTGAAATGTCTTCCTATTGGTGTTGTTATATTGTCCTTCTTTATATCCCTGACGTGTTCATAGATTCTTGTTTTCAGTTTTCTGTTGGTTTTTCCGATGTAGAAGCAGTTGCATGTGCAAGTAAGGTAGTAAATTACATTGGTTGTATTGCAGTTAATGAAATGTTTTAGTGGATGGGTTAATCCCCCTGGTAATTCTATGTTTTTAGCTGGTTTGATGTATCTGCATGTGTTGCAGCCTTCACATCTGTAGATGCCCGGGTATTTGCAACACTTTCCTTCTTCTGGTTCTCTGTAATGCCTTGCTACTAGTTTATCCCTAAGTGATTTAGAGCATCTGAAAACTAGTTTAGGGGTCCTTGGGACTATAGGTCTCAGGTCGGGGTCATGGGTTAGTATAGTCCAGTGTTTTTGTATAATGTTTCGAATCTGGTTATGTTGTGTGTATGTCAAAATGAATGGTGTATATTGTTGGGTCTGTTTTGTTTGTTTTTGGAATAGAAGGGTCTGTCTGTCTTTTTCCTTTGCCTTTTTGTAGGCTGTCTTAAGTATCCTTTTTGTGTATCCCCGACTAATTAGGCGCTCTCTTATACCATCGGCTGCCCTTTGGATATCTGCTAAAGTTGTACAATTTCTCTGTGCTCTTAAGTATTCCACATAGTGGATGCTTCTCTTGAGGGCAGCGGGATGGGCGCTGGATGCCCTTAGTATGTTATTGGCAGCCGTGGGTTTGCGGTAGAAATTTGTTTTCAGATTCCCCTGATCATCTCGGGAGATCTTGAGGTCTAAAAAGGAGACCTCTTGTTCGTTGAACTCTAAGGTTAATTTAAGGTTGTTTTGATTTGTATTTAATTTAGTAATGAATTCTTTTAATTGTTGTGGTGTTCCTTCCCAGATGATCAGGATATCGTCTATGTTGCGCATCCATGTCGTGGTTAGTTCTAGGTATTTTTGTAGGTCGTTGTCTTGCCAAATGGTGTGTTCCCAGTGACCCAAATATAAATTTGTGTAGGTTGGGGCACAGGTCGTGCCCATAGCTGTGTGTATCTGATGGTAGAGTTCTTCTTTGAAGAGAAATACGTTATGGGTCAAGATGAACCTTAAGAGGGAAATGATGAAGCAGTTATGGTCATATTCATTGATGTCTAGTTGGTCTAGGAAAAATGTCACTGCTTGTAGGCCTAATGCATGAGGGATGCTCGAGTAAAGGGCTTCTACGTCCAGGGTCACTAATATTGAATGTTGTGGTACTGTGAGATCTTCTAAAATTTGTAGCAGGTGTGGGGTGTCTTTAATGTAGGAAGGGAGTGCTTGTACGAATGGTTGGAGGTGAGAATCTACATATTGGCTGTCTCTGCTTGTGAGTGAATCAATGCAGGATACAATCGGTCGTCCTGGGGGGTCTTTGTCTGACTTATGTATTTTTGGTAGGGCATAGAAAGTTGGTGTTACTGGTTTTGGGATTGTGATGTATTCAGCTGTGTTAGTGTCTATGATCTTGTGTTCTTTGGCATGTTCAATCAATTGGTCATACAGTTCCTTGTCTTTTGTAGTGGTGGTCATGGGTACTTTCCTATACCACTCTTTGTTATTCAAGATTCTCATACACATATTCTCGTATTGATGTCTGTGCATGATCACTGTGTTGCCCCCTTTGTCCGCTGGCTTTACTATGATTTCTTTCATCTCTTGTAGTTGTTTCAGTGCTTGTTGTTGTCTGATTGTGATGTTACTTGGTTTCTTGCCCTTGGTTTAAATGCGTGCTATGTCATAGCTTACCATATTGACAAATGTTTTTATGCTGGCGTTTAAGTGTAATGGTGGAAAGTATGTAGATGGTTTCTTACATTTTCTGGTATGGGTTTTTGGTGGTGTGGCTGGTAGTGTGTCAGGGTTTTGTTCGTGATGTTGGTCAGGTTCTGTATCTAGTTCCTTGAGTATGTCTAGTGTTGGTTGATCCTGTTGTGTAAGTGTTAATTCGTCCTGTTGTGTGTCTTTCTTGTGGTATTGGTGGCGTAGTAAGATCTTGCGTGCAAAGAGGTGGAGGTCTTTAGTGAGTTCAAATTTGTCCGTGTTTGAATCGGGACAGAAATTTAGTCCCATTTTGAGTACAGTCTGTTGGTCCCTTGTTAGGGTGATGGTAGTCAAGTTGACTATTTGTCTGTTCTCGTCCAGTGTTTGTCTTTCTACTTTGTTGGTGGATCTGTGTCTTTTGTGGTGGCTCGGGTTTGTCGTTTTGGTGGTTGGACTTGATGGTATGGTTGGGTTTGTGTATCTAATCCTAAAAAACTATCCTCCGAGGAGGTTTCACTGTTTGATAGGTCCGGAGTGGGTATATCTCTCCTTTTCTCGGTTTGTCTCCCCTCTTGGCCTTATGTATTCCTGGGTACCTGTCTTGGAAAAAGTTTGTAGTATTTCCTTGGTTCCTGAGTTGATTGTTGTTGTTGTGTGTGTTGACAGGATTCTGGGTATGTGCGTTGTGTGTTTCCCTCCCTGTCTCTCCTGTATCTTGAGGAGGGGTTCCCTGACCATTTGCATGCCCTGCCCTCCTGATATGCTGCCAAGTCGCGTTCCAATTTGCGATTTTTATTTTCCCACACTTCCTTGTTCAGTTTGGCGATATCCCTGGTAATCTGTGTGTTTTTGGAATCAAAGTGGGCCCATTCCCTGTATTGGTTTAGTTCATTACAGATATCTCTATAAGTATTCTCTGTTTCTTTTAGTTGTGCTTCCTGCTGTTCAATGAGCAGTTTAATCATAGTCATTGAGCAGTCTTGTAGGTTCTTTTCCCATTTTTCCTTAAAGGCTGGGTCTGGGTTGTATATTTGGGGGAATATTCTTATTCTTAAGCCTAGGGGTACAATCCCTGCTCCCTGATATTTTTTAAGAAATTCAATATTCCAGTATAATCTGCTTTTTCTACTGAGTGTTTTCTCCAAATTAATGAATTTTGTTGATACAGATGTTGTACTATGGTCTTGGTCTATGGTGTTGTGTCAAGTGTCAATTGTTTGATCATAAGTTCCCATTCTTGACCTCCTAAGTGTGTCATCTGGTTTGTTAATGATAGTCTTGCTTTCCCCTTGCTCCTGAGGGAAGTTTGGCCTTCGCCACAGAGTCTTGACTCTGTTCTTAATTGATTGGTGTGGTTTGCCCGAGGGCAAGGAGTTTGGATAGGGAGGGGTGGGGGAGGAGAAGGGGGGGGGGGGGATTTTGAGGGTGAGGGGATCTTGGGGGAGCAAGGTTGTAGGTAGCCTGGTTTTTAAGTATGCAAGTGCTGGCGCCTCTGAGTTAATCAGAGAATTATATAGGCTGAGGGGGTAGAGAGTTACTCTCTGTTATGGGAGTCACTGCCTACTGAAAGGGTATGTTTGGATCCTTTGAGTTGGTTTTGGTCAGGGGCTCCCAAACGCCAGCTTGCTTGCAAGTAAAATAATATATTTCTTGTGTCCTTTTTAGGTAAATGCCTAATTTATTAAGAGTACAGTTTAATTAATTTACATATATAGAGATACAGAAAACACATTTTCATACAGTCATTATAACCTTACATATCCGGGTATAATGTTATGCCCGGGTAACGAGTATATCATAGAGTTCTTATATTGTTAAGAGTGCTTGTAGGGTTGTGCCTAAGTTGGTAGCATCCTGTTAGATCAAATGGCTCAGTTTGTAGCAAGGGTGCGGGCCCTCGTTTGTAGCAAGTATATGATGCACGGACGCGTTTCGCCTGTTGGCTTCTTCAGCATGCTAGTGGCCTGTCATGGATGCAGGATGACATAATATTGAGGTATGTGTATAGTAGTTCACATGAATTATATAATCTTATTAAATAAGCTGTACAGTGTAAGCTGTAAGTACAGCTTATTTAATAAGATTATATAATTAATGTGAACTACTATACACATACCTCAATATTATACTATGTCATCCTGCATCCATGACAGGCCACTAGCACGCTGAAGAAGCCAACAGGCGAAACACGTCCGTGCATCATATACTTGCTACAAACGAGGGCCCGCACCCTTGCTACAAACTGAGCCTTTTGATCTAACAGGATGCTACCAACTTAGGCACAACCGTACAAACACTCTTAACAATATAAGGACTCTATGATATACTCGTTACCCGGGCATAACATTATACCCGGATATGTAAGGTTATAATGACTGTATGAAAATTTGTTTTCTGTATCTGTATATATGTAAATTAATTAAACTGCACTCTGAATAAATTAGGCATTTACCTAAAAAGGGCACAAGAAATATATTATTTTACTTGCAAGCAAACTGGCGTTTGGGAGCCCCTGACCAAAACCAACTCAAAGGATCCAAACATACCCTTTCGGTAGGCAGTGACTCCCATAACAGAGAGTAACTCTCTACCCCCTCAGCCTATATAATTCTCTGATTAACTCAGAGGCACCAGCACTTGCATGCTTAAAAACCAGGCTACCTACAACCTTGCTCCCCCAAGATCCCCTCGCCCTCAAAATCCCCCCCTCCCCTTCTCCTCCCCCACCCCTCCCTATCCAAACTCCTTGCCCTCGGGCAAACCACACCAAACAATGTGTATAAGGTCCTTTTCCGAAGGCTGGCGTGCTGCCACTAGCATTTAACCTCCTTGCCCTGGGGATACCAACACCTTTGCCTGGTGTGCTGTGTGGAAAGCAGAAGCCATTTGGTCAAATTGCTACATCTATAGACTTTGATGGATTTTGACTTTGGGAAAACAGAACTATGATCTCCTGTGAAAGATATTGTGGGACAATATAAAGCAGAAGGGAAATGATATAACAAATATGGGTATAGATTTATTGAATCTTCATAGTCATGATAATTGCCAAGAAATTATTACTTGAGATAACATAACAAGCCTTAAACTTTAGAAATTGTATGTATTCTCAGTTGGCAATGCCTCCTGCAAATTATTTATACAGCAAATATCCTGCAGGGGTCAATTAAATCACATTTTATACATTTTATTTTGCAGATTGCTGTCTGAAGATTAACTGAATGCACAGTGTTTCTGGTGAATGTATTACAAATGCTTCATGCAATTGTAAATTTAAGGTGGAGGAGGAGAGGGTCTGCATTGAAAAACAAATACCGTATTTTTCGCCCTATAAGACACACTTATTTTTCCCCAAAAGTGAGGGAAAAATGTCCGTGCGCCTTATCGGGCGAATGTAAAAAAAAAAAAACAACTCACCCGTTCCCAGCGCAGGTCAGGGCAGCGGGTGGGCGTGCAGGCCATCAAGCGTCCGGGCAGAAGAGCCTGAAGCGGCCCTGGATGTGGAGCCGGGGATGAGGCGGGCAGCGGCACTGCCCACGTGCGCCATCGGCCTCCGCGCCGGAGGCACTGAAGTGGAGGAGCGGCCGGGAGGCATGAGCGGCCCTTCACCCAGCACAGGGGGGGGGGGCGAGGTGTCCAGCCGCCCCCCCTGGAGTCAGCAGCCGTCCAGCGTCCGGTCGACTGGGGCAGAAGAGCCCGAAGCTGCAGCCCTGGACGTGGAGCCAGAGGTGAGCCGGGGAGCGTCACTGCCCACGTGCGCAGCCGACTTCCGCATCTGCGGCACTGCAGTGGAGGAGCAGCAGGGCAGAGAACCACGGAGCGGGGAGGGGGAGGCCCCCCCGACAGGCCAGCTGTGGAGGCGACGGCGGGAAAGGATCTCCAGCTCCCGCAGCAGAAAAGTGCGGTGCGGCGGGAGTCGGACTGGGGACCCGGGAATGAGGAGAAGACCAGGCGGCAGGTGAGAGTTGGGCACCACAGAGGGAGGGGAGGTGAGGGAGCCTCTTGGAATTAAGGCCCCAATAAGAGGCAGCAGTTGGAGGAGCGGCGGGGGCGTTGTCTCTGGCCCCGCCGCTGTCATTGCTGCCAGTAAAAGACAGCGATCGCAGCGGCGGGGCCGGGACAGAGCCCCCGCCGCTGCTTCTTACTGGCCGTCTCTGTGAATAGGGTAGGCGTGGCCTGCGCTGACGCTGATGCTAATGGGGGGGAGGGGGATGCCACACAGCCTATACTAATGGGGGAGGGGGATGCCACACAGCCTATGCTAATGGGGGGAGGGGATGCCACACAGCCTATACTAATGGGGGGAGGGGGATGCCACACAGCCAATACTAATGGGGGGAGGGGGATGCCACACAGCCTATACTAATGGGGGGAGGGGGGATGCCACACAGCCTATACTAATGGGGGGAGTGGGGATGCCACACAGCCTATACTAATGGGGGGAGGGGTGAATGCCACACTGCCTATATGGGAATGGGAGGGGAAGAATGCCACACTGCCTATATGGGGAATGGAATGGGGGCATGCTACACTGTCTATGGAATGGGGGCACACTGCCTATGGTAATGGGATAGGGGGAATGCCACGCTGTCTGTAATGGTGCGTTTTTGGTTTAAAATATTTTTTTTCTTGTTTTCCTCCCCCAAATCCTAGGTGTGTCTTATGGGCCTTAATTATTCCTTAATAACTAGTACTGGCCCCTTTGGTAAAAACAAACAAGTAGATATTTGAAATAAGGGTTTGCCAGTTTCCTCTTCTGTGCAGAAATGTGAAAATGTTTGAGGGTGCCAGGAATAGGGGGTCTGAGAGTACAATAGTGATGAAGGTTACACAAGGTATCACATGTCCCTGATTGCCTCTGCAGAAAAACCAGCTCACTGATCAGTGGCGTAATTAAGTGGGACAGTGCCCTGGTGCAAACGTTAAATGGAGCCCTTTCACAGCTCATACAGTAAACTTTCTTCTGTCTTTCTCTCAATTGGATGCAGCTAGACAACTAAAGACTTAAACAGCAGAGACAGATGGTGCTTCCTTTTTCAAAATGATACCAAGGTAGTACAAAATATGATTAATAAGGTGATGGCGCAACAACTCCTCTGACCTTCTGGGCCCCAGTGCGGTTGTACCCCCCTGTGCCCTGCATCTTAAGATTACCATTAATAGACATGGTCACTATCAGGTATATACATAGAGATACAACATTTCTCTGCTACCACATTAATGTGCACTCAATCAAACCTGCAGTCATGCATAGTAGTAGCTGAGAACCATTGGTTCCGCAGCACACACAATGCCATTTTCACATCAATCAGTAGCAATCAAACAATCGAGAAACAATCATTCAGTCAATCATACAGGCACTAATCATAGCAAATAACTTTTCTTAGTGTCAGAAGAGCAGTGTATATAACACAGTGTGCAGTGAAAACTTATTAAAATACTAGAAATGAATTAAAGATAATAAAAAAAAGATCAGAAAATTAAATGGGTTTGTCATCAGACAGTATAGATTTTCTTTGGTGAGGTAGCAAACATTCCCCCGGAAAAGTTACAACAATAATTTGTCCGCTGACTAATTCATTGAGATCTTCTTTCCAGGGAAGAGACAAGTTTGGTGCAGAGGGAGTTTGGTTTCTTAAAGTATCCATGGGCTTTATGGATCCGCTGGTTCTGATACCTGGGAGCAAGTTACATATTCAAGCGTCATATTTGTAGAGAGTGTTATATTATCTTGTAACTGGTTTTGAGCTGTTCTATTAAACTTGTAACTGCCAGGTAGAAATGAGCGAATCGATTCTCACGAACCCGAATTCGTTACGAATTTCATGAAATATTTGATTTGTTACTATTCTGAATATCTCAGCGATTCGATTACTCGAATCGCTTCCTTAAAAGTCCATTTACTGCTATACAGCCCATCTAAAATGGTGGATCCACATGTCAGGACATGTCCCATGGGGCAAGGAATGCTGGTAGGTGTCACATGCTACCTATCAGCAGACAGGCTTACCGATGATGTCACAGTCCCATATAAACGGCAGTCATCTTGCGGAAGATCATTCGGACATGTATTGCAGCCAGAACAGATCAGGCAGGGATAGAGCGAGAGATAGATAGATAGATAGATAGATAGATAGATAGAACAAAGAACAGAAGAAGCAGAGCGAGGGGCAGCTAGAGAAGGAGAGAGCCTGTGACAGTGACAGATAAAGACAGGGACAGTTTAAACTGTTTGCATTAGCTTTCAAGCCTATTTAGTGTTAATAACCCTCCTGCCAATGTAACTTTTCCTTTACCTGGTGTCATTCTTTAAAAAGCGTGCTAGCATTAATATTTTAAGACTACCTGTCTAATAACTGCTTGCATTTTATAATTAACGTCACTTTTCCACAATCAAGGGAGGCCACCTCTGTATGTGAGCAGGGGGCATCCCAAACACTAGTATTAATATTTCAAGACTACCTGGCTTATAACTGCTTGTATTTTATAATTAACGTCACTTTTCCACAATCAAGGGAGGCCACCTCTGTATGTGAGCAGGGGGCATCCCAAACACTAGCACGAGTCTTTTAAGAGTACCTGCCTCCTAACCTTTTGCATTTTGTATAAACAAGTCTGCTTTACAAGTTTAAAGCACCCATTGCCTTTCACCGGGGGCCATTGTCAGTGCTAGCACTTATCTTTTAAGAGTACCTGCCTACTAATCTTTTGCCTTTTGTATAAAAAAGTCTGGTTTTAAAGTTTAAAGCACCCATTGGCAGTGCTACCACTTATCTTTTAAGAGTACCTGCCTACTAACCTTTTGCGTTTTGTATAAAAAAAGTCTGGTTTACATATTAAAGCACCCATTGCCTTTCACCGGGGGGCATCCCGAATACTAGCACTTTTAATTATACCTGCATCTTTACCTTTTTTACATTTTGAACAAAAAACATGTTTTTAAACTGCCTGTGGTGCATTTAACTCTGACTAGGGGCATCCTGTGTAAGACCATCTGACAGTGTCTTTTTGCCTTAGCTTTTAGCTACAGTGTCTGCCTATTTTGATCTATCTTTTCTACACACCTGCTGTTACAAAAATACTGTTGTAGGTGTAGTGTAGTATATTGTTTTCCCCTCCTAAACGCAGTAAAAATGTCAGGCAGAGATGTGCCAGGATGTGCACCGAGGAGAGGCCTAGATTCATCAGGCAGAAGATGCAGCAGACTAGGGACGAGTGGCAGCAGGAGTCGCGTGATAGAGGCCTGATCTCCCGGTATCTGCTAGCGGTTGTGTCTCGACCAGCAACGCATCTGCCGTCATCGATTGGTTAACGCAGTCATCGACCTCATCACAAGTCATCTGACACCCCCAGTCGACAGTCCGTAGGTTCCTCGGACACAAACCTGAGATGGCATGGCCCGGGAGCAGCCCCTCTCCTTCCATTGCCTCTGGCCTACGCCCCCCCCTCCAGCCGCCGTATCTTATGCTTTGGGTTCAGCTCCACTATTCAGTGAGGACGATGTGTTAGAGGACAGCCAGCAGCTACTGCCCAGCCAAGAAATGGAGGAGACATCCGCCACTTCTTCTGCTAGGCAGACAAACACTGAGGAGGAGAATGGCGTGGCAGGTGGTGTGGTGAGCGTTCCGTCTCCTGCAGCACACGCTCTTGTGGAAACCAAGGAGGACATCAGTGACGTGCATACACAACTCGATGATGATGAAGCCGATCGCACTTGGGAGCCCGGTGCAGAAGGGGCTTCATCATCATAAGCAGAAGCAGAAGAGGGTCCCAGGTTGCCCCAGAGTCGGCAGCTGAGGCAGCTAGGTGGCAGTAGGGTTGGCAGTCAGCATGGTGGCAGTAGGGTTGGCAGTCAGCATGGTGGCAGAATTGGGATGTCTGGAGCCACACTTGGCCGGGGGCGGGGTAGACCACCTGCTGCGCAGCAGGCTGCCTTTCCAGGAGGTAGTGGAGCAGGGGTTCCTGGAGTTGGCAGCAGTAGCAGTGAATTAGTGCGGACTGTTGGTGGGAAAATTAGCTACTCGGTAGTGTGGCACTTTTTCATCAAGCATCCGCAGGAGGGTAACCTGGCCACATGCAAGATGTGTAGACAGAAGGTCAAGCGTGGCCCGAATGTTGGTACCACGGCTCAGCGGCAACACATGCAGCATCACCATAAAGCGGCCTGGGAGAACCGAGGCTGCGAAGTGGGGGACCCGCCTGCTGCATCAGCCAGTGCCACGCCGCTTCCAATTTCACCCAGCCAAGGCTCCAGCACCTCAGCCGAGGGTAGCTGTGCGTCATACCCATCCTCTGCCGCTCCAGATGCTCTTGCTCCTCCTACTAAAAGTCACTCATCCCACCAGCAATCCATCAGCGAAGCCATGTCCAAGAGACAACAGTATGCGCCCACTCATCCTACGGCGCAGAAGCTAAATGTGCTCCTGTCCAAGTTGCTGGTGCTGCAGTCCCTCCCTTTTACGGTGGTGGACTCTGCACCTTTCAGAGAGGCTTGTGCCTAGCCAAGGTGGAGAGTCCCAAGCTGTTATTTCTTTGCAAAGAAGGCAGTACCAGCCCTGCACAAATTTGTTGAGCAGAAGGTGGGCCAGTCCTTGAGCCTGTCGGTGTGCACCAAAGTGCTCAGCAGCACCGATATCTGGAGCTGTTACTACGGTCCGGGACTGGGTGAATGTGGTTCCTGCACAGCAACTTGGATAGGTCACACCACTTCGGCCTCCACGCTCCCAGGCCGTTTTGCCTGTCACAGTTTGCGACTCTGCCTCCTCATCCTCCGCCGTCTCCTCAAGCTTCACATGGTTTGCCTTGGCGAACCGAGTCACACAGGGGAGGAGCTCCTGAAATTCATTCATCAAGAAATCAAAACATGGCTTACTCCGCGAATATTGGATATTGGTACCATGGTGACTGACAATGGGAGTAACATCTTGTCTGCGCTGCGACAAGGAAGCCTGGGCCATGCGCCCTGTATGGCACACGTGTTCAACCTAGTCAATCGTTTTCTGAAGTCTTCCCCCCATCTGCAAAACATCCTAACAATGGGAAGGAAACTTTGTATGCACTTCAGCCACTCCTACACCGCCAAGCACACCCTTCTTGAGCTACAGCGTCAGAAAGGTATCCCCCAACATCTGCGATGTTCCCACCCATTGGAATTCCACCCTACATATGTTAGATCGCCTATACAAACAGAGAAAAGCCATCACTGATTTCTTGATGATCCAAGCAGATAAGGGGACTCCCCTGTGTAACTTTAATGTGAACCAGTGGAGGCTCATACGTGACACCTGCCGTTTGCTCAGGCCCTTTGAGGAAGCCACTTTATTTGTCAGTCAGACAAGAGAGAAAAAGGGGTTAAATGGGCCTCCACTCTATAGAAATGCTCTACCAACATCAAACCTCGCCCAATAAACCATCAAATACATGTAGATAAAAACATATTACATTTTATTACTTGTATAAATGATTTAAAAAAAATGTTTTCTTAGTGCAAACAAATTATCTCTGTTACATATATGTACATCGCATATTGGAGACAATATATAGTTCCAAGGTCCCTATGTGCACAGATTGATGAATTCATGTGTTTGAATTGTGCTCATTGGCTTGAACCATTTAGCTTGGTAATTCATTTGAATACTGGGCAAACTAGTTTCGCCTGGCAAAAGACTTCCTCAGTGCCCGTATAGTCACCTGTGGGGAGTACACAATAACATCACTACACAATCCACTTGAGCACCATAAACTCATACAAATTGATTACGATTTAATACAAGTTCATACCTCCTTCATAGAGAATGACGGATATAGTTAGAATGACCCCTGGTTCCTGGGTTCTGGCTATTTGCATCAAATGTGTATATCCAATATATAAAGCAGCTCTGATAAAAGTTGTACTATAGTCAAAAGAAGCAGGTGCTATTCAAAGGCGACCTACATGAGAACACAGTATCTGGAACAGGTATGCCTGCTAAACATCCTCCTTAACAATGGTATGGGTGAAATAGCAATTCATAGCTGAGACTTAATAAAAGGTTACCTTGTTTGTTATTGCTGAGCAGTATGCTGCGGCATGAGAGGGGACACAGAGCCCTCACGTGTTCCCTCCCCCCTGTTCATCAACCTCCACCAGCGCCTAGGTGCAGAAGTAGCAGCCCGGGCCTTAACCAGCTGCTCAAATGCGTCTCGCATCCACGTGAGAATCGTCGCCCCGCCCACCCTCCTCCTTCGCAGTTGTAAGCGTCGGAGGTTGTTAGGGGGGGATAGGGACGGCGCTTCACGCAGGGACACGTGGCGCCGACCAGCCCCTCCAAGGGGCGGAGCGCAAAGCGCGTCCCGACCAGTCAGCGGGGCAGGGTGCGCTAGATGTCCCCTCTGGCGCCAGTGCGTGTCTGCTCACGGGCGCCATTTTGGAGAGGACCATCACAAGGAGGGCAATGTAAAACAAGGGCATTAAAAACAAAGGGAATATGCAATATAACCCCGCTACTTACATTAATCACGTGCGTACAAGGAATGTCCCTTCTACCTACTTGCATTAATAAGATGCATACAAGGAATGTCCCTTTTACCTATGCAGTGTATATTGGTTGAATGCATCCATAGATTAAATAGTTAACTGTAAGAGATATGTAATTGCAATGACACAGATCCACTGGCGGTTACAAAGATATTACATACGGCCTTGCCAGGGATGATTTTAATGTCATCTAAAATACTGACATATATCTAAGGGACTCAGTATGGAATTGGGAAATGCAGAATGGAGTACTAAATGTGCCATAATTAAAAGGCCCTGGGTGCCCCCTGTGACTGGCCCCATACCAAGCCGGCCTCCCGTGACATGCTAATGCCACAAATATCTCACTTAGGTCGGTGCCAACACCCCCTCACTCCATTGACTCATTAATTTGTGTTAGGTTTAGTAAATAGAAAATCCTAATAAGGGGTATCATTCCAAAAAAGTAAATCAATATGTGTCCAGAAACATCAGGTATTCTCCCAATGATCAGTACTAACTACGTCCGTCTTGTACCAGAGTGAAAAAAAAAAAAAAGGGAGAACAAATACAGCATAACACATACGTATACAAAAGCACCATTCATTTAACAGTCAAAGATATGGCACATGGCTTATAGTATATACCATAATAATCAGAGATATGACACATAACTTATAGATCTAACTTATAGATTCATTCAGCCCCGGATACTGGTGAGCTTTAAAGTGATAGATCCACTGTGTCTCCCGGTGATTTTTTTCGAGGTCCCCTCCCCGGGGGTTAGGATGTACTTTATCTATCCCCACGAAGAACATTTCTTTCAGGTTTTGCACATGATATTCAAGAAAGTGCCTACCCACCGGAGTCTTTCTATTACCAGTTTTAACATCATAGGAATGTTCATAAATTATTTTATGGAACTCTCTATTGGTTTTACCTATGTAGAATCTCTTACATGTACAAATTAACGCATAAATAATATTAGTACTCTTGCAATTGATGAAATGTTTTCTATGGGGTGGCAAATCCCCCAGTATCACTTCTTTTGTTTCTTGAATAAACTTGCACATATTACTTGATTGGCACTTATATGTTCCTACCGTCCTACAACAGGTTGGTCGTTTATTTGGGTATAATGGCTACAAACTATTCGATCTTTGATGTTCTTTGCCCTTCGATACACAAATTTCGGTTTACTGGGGATAAATGTATTTAGGCCTGCGTCATTTTGGAGGACATGCCAGTGTCTCTGAATAATTCTTTTAATCATATTATGATGAGTAGAGAATGTCATAATCATAGAAAGAGAAGAATCCTCTTTCTTGATTTTCGGTTTGTACAATAGTTCATCTCTCGATTACTTTTTGGCTCGCTTACAGTATATGCCCATCTCAGGATCGGTGCACTATATCCCCTATCTATAAGTCTGGTGAATATATTGCCAGCTGCCTCTTTGAAGTCCCCTTCCGAGGTACAATTACGGTGGGCTCTTGCATATTTGCCATAGGGGATACTCTTAAGTAGGGGTTTAGGGTGCGCGCTAGAGGCTCGTAGCATCGTATTAGCGGCAGTCGGTTTGCGAAAGAATTTCGTAGTCACAAGTCCCTCCCGACTCAACATAACTGTTAAGTCTAAAAAGTTAATGCCTTCATGGCTGAATTCTAAAGTGAATTTTAAATTCATATCATTTCTATTAAATTCCCTAACAAAAGCTTCAAGATTCTTTTGTGTACCAGTCCAAATAAATATGGTGTCATCGATGTCTCTGTGCCACGTGGCTACCCATCGACGTTCCCTGTATCTGGTGGTATAAGGTGTCGTTATAGAGAAAGAGGTTGTGGGTGAGGACAAAATGTAATAGTTGTAACAAAAAGGTACTGTACTATGGTCATGGGTCTCAATGGGGAGCTCATTTAAAAAAGACGGACATTCTGAAAGCCCAACTGATGGGGTATACTGGAGTAAAGGCCCTCCATGTCCAGTCTCACTAAGAAGGACCCGGGAGCCACACTCATACCGTCCAGGACACGGAGCAGATGTCCCGTGTCTTTTAAGTAGGGGGGCAGCCGATGTACTAAGGGCTGGAGATGGTGGTCGACGTAGCGGCTGGCCTGGTCGGTGTGGGAACCCATGCCGGACACTATGGGTCTACCCGGGGGTGCCACGGTGGATTTGTGCACCTTGGGCAGAGCAAAAAAAGTGGGTGTCACTGGACAAGGGGCCTCTAGGAAGGAGCCAGTCGCCACATCGATCACCCCCCTCATCACCGCCTGCCGGATTAGAGTGTGGTAAGTCTCCGAGTCCTCCGTGAGCCTGGACATGGAGGCCATGGTGTACCAGTTTTTATTATTCAAAATTTTGTAACACATCTGTTCATACTGAGACTTGTCCATGACCACAATATTACCCCCCTTATCAGTGGGTTTAATGATCAGATCTGGATCATTTTCCAGCTCTTTCATTGCTTGGTTTAGTTTGAAGGGGATGTTGTGACTGCTATGTTCAGGTAACTTTTCAAGATCAGTTGTGACAAGGTCAACAAAAGTAGTGCACTTGAAGTGAGTGGAGGGAAAAATGTGGATGGTTTTTTGAAAGTGACTTGTTTCTTTGTAATCATTGGTGTAGTGCCTATAGCTTCTAATCCCAGTGCCAACATCTCCTGTTCCAATTCTGACTCAGTGGGAATTGCGGCAGATGATGTTGGATCCTCAATGGTCTTCTGCTTATTGAAATAGTGTTTACAAAGTATTTTCCTCACAAATAAATGCAAATCTTACATTTCAAATGTGTTTGTATGATGTGTGGGACAGAAAACGAGGCCCAAGAGCAGAAGTTGTCTTTGTTCCCTAGAAAGTGGTTTTTGTGATAAATTAAGTATGTCGACCTGGGATTTAGGAGAGGTGGAAGGGTGATCGGGCAGAGTAACTAACAAATTTGAAGAGGATTTTATCTTCGAGGTTTGTCAGTTTATTTGTCAGTCGCCAGGATTACGGGATGAACGTCGTGATTCCGCTGCTTCATGTAATACAACACATGTTGGAAACCATGGCTGGTTAGGGCACTGGAGACATGGCGCATACATTTCACGGCCACATAAACCCCGTGGGAGCTGAGGAGGAGGAGAAGCAGCAGCACAGTGAAGCGCAGTTCAGTTTTGGCGAAATGGGCTGTTTATCTAGTCATCTGACAGGAGAGGAGGAGCAGGAGCAACCATTGGAGCTAGAGGGTTGTGAGGAAGGCGAGACAGAGGACCCAGACACACCGTGGCAGTATGCAGTGGAGATGGAGACAGGTAATCCCTCCGAGTCACTTGCACAAATGGCACGATGCATGCTCACGTGCTTGCGTAGTGACCGCAGAATTGTCTCCATTTTTCTGCGGGATGACTACTGGCTCTCCACCTTATTGGACCCTCGCTACCGGTACAAAATGGGGGCATTTTTTACACCCGCTGAGAGGGAGGACAAACTGAGCTACTACAAAGGCATTCTACGTAGTCAGTTGGCTGATGCCTATCTGCGCCATGGTCCATATTCTCGCAGGTCTGACTCGCGGGGACCTCTGCGCTCACCTTCCACTGCCATGGCTGCTAGGGGGGGTGGCAGGAGAAGCAGCTCCATCAGCAGCAGCCTCAGTCTTCAGACGCTAATGAGTAGCTTTCTGCATCCGCATAGTGAGGCTACTCATGAGCAGCGGGAAGACCTGGAGCAGGGCCTGAACCAGCAGGTCGTGTCATATCTTGAAATGACCATGCCAACGCACCTTGAGGATCCGCTGGACTTCTGGGCAGCCAAACTTGACTTGTGGCCGCAACTGGCAGAGTTTGCCCTGGGAAAGCTGTCCTGCCTGGCCAGTAGTGTGCCATCTGAGCAGGTCCTTAGTGCTGCAGGAGCCATAGTAACGCCAAGGAGAACTCGTCTGTCCACGAAAAATGTGGAGGGACTCACCTTTGTGAAGTTGAATTAGGCATGGAACAGCCAGGATTTCCACCCACCAATAGCTGATGCATGCGAGTAGCTGATGCATGGTAGCTCCTTCTGCTGCTGCCAACTCCTGGGTGTGTCTTTCAGGCAATATATGGGCTCCCTATGCTGCTGCCAAATTCAGGGTGTGTTTTTCAGGCAATATATGAGCTCTCTATGCTGCTGCCAACTCCAATGTGTTTTTCAGGCAATATATGGGCTCCCTATGCTGCTGCCATGTCCAGAGTGTGTCTTTCAGGCAATATATGAGCTCCAAATGCTGCTGCTGCTGCCAACTCCTGGGTGTGTCTTTCAGGCAATATATGAGCTCCCTATGCTGCTGCCAACTCTAATGTGTTTTTCAGGCAATATATGAGCTCCCTATGCTGCTGCCAACTCCAATATGTTTTTCAGGCAATATATGGGCTCCTAATGCTGCTGCCAACTACAATGTGTCTTTCAGGCAATATATGAGCTCCCTATGCTGCTGCCAACTCCTGGGTGTGTCTTTCAGGCATTATATGAGCTCCCTATGCTGCTGCCAACTCCAATGTGTTTTTCAGGCAATATATGGGCTCCTAATGCTGCTGCTGCCAACTCCTGGGTGTGTCTTTCAGGCAATATATGGGCTCCCTATGCTGCTGCCAACTCCACTGTGTGTCTTTCAGGCAATATATGCGCTCCTAATGCTGCTGCTGCCAACTCCTGGGTGTGTCTTTCAGGCAATGTATGAGCTCCCTATGCTGCTGCTGTCACGGACCGGGTGGAGCGGACTTGGATGTGGATCCGCTTTGACTGTGGAACTGATGGTGAGTGCCGTGTCAGGGGAGCAGAGTCTAAGAGGCCACCGGTATTCACCAGAGCCCACCACAAGGCAGGTTGGTCTTGTAGCTGCGAGTGACCCCCAGGTTGCTACCCCCAACAGCGGCCCAGTTCCACAGCACAGGGGCAGGCAAAAGACGTAGTGAGTACAGGCAGAGGTCAGGGCTGGCAGCACAGTTTCGTGGTAAAGGTGAGTAGCCAAGGTCGGGGACAGGCAGAGGTCGGTACATGGGTGAGCAATCCAAAAGCAACTGATTTACAACTGGCATGGAAAGACCAAGATCCGGCACTGATGGAAAGGAAATGCCCCTTTAAATAGGGGAAGTGGATGCAGGATTGGATGACCAGACACCAATCAGTGGTGTACAGGCCCTTTAAATCTCAGGAATGCACGCTCCCTCTAGTGGACGGGGACGTGCGCGCACCTGACCATGCGAGGAGGAAGCATGGGGGGAAGGGAGATGGCTGGGAGCGGCCATAAAGGTGAAAGAAGTGCTGTGAGATGGATGACGGCTGGATGCAGCCTGGGAGGTAAGTTAAGTGCTGCGAGATGAGCGCGCAGCGCTCGCCCTAACAGTACCCCCCCCCTCTTCTTGGGACCCAAAAAATCAGAGATGAGACTGCGGTCCAGAATGTTCTCTTCAGGTTCCCAAGATCTTTCTTCAGGTCCACAGCCTTCCCAGTCGACTAAAAAATATCTTTTACCTCTGGAGAGCTTAGAGGCCAGAATCTTTTTCACTGTAAAGGCATCCTCGGTACCAGAGATTGGAGCAGGCACCAAGGTTTTAGGAGAGAACCGATTGACAATTACTGGCTTCAACAGAGAGACGTGGAAGGAGTTGGGGATTCGCAGCGATGTGGGTAGGTGAAGCTTATAGCAAACTGGATTGATCTGTTGTTTGATCTCGTAAGGATCCAGGTAACGGGGGCCCATTTTGTAGCTAGGAATTCGAAAGCGGATGTATTTCGCTGACAGCCACACCTTATCTCCTCTTATCAGCACTAACTTTCATACGGGCGGAAGCTTGACAAAGGGCACGTTGGGTCTCTTGCCAGATGGTAGAGAAATCCTGTGTGATGTCATCCACAGCGGGTACTCCAGAGGACGTGGACAAGGGCAGAGGCAGAAGAAGATGCCGACCGTATACCACCAAGAATGGGGACTTCTTCGTAGACTCAGAATCCTTGAAATTATACGAGAATTCTGCCCAGGGCAGAAGATCGACCCAATCGTCTTGACGGGCAGAAACAAAATGGCGAAGATAATGCCCGAGAATCTGGTTAACTCTTTCCACCTGGCCGTTTGACTGGGGGTGATAAGCGGAGGAAAAGTCCAGTTTAATTTTCATTTGTTTACATATGGCTCTCAAGAACTTGAAAACAAACTGCACACCTCTGTCAGACACAATAGGGTCGATTCAAAGAAACATGTAACAGCTTTGATTTTGGTGCCGATCATCCTATTTTTCCCGTACGCTTGTGCGTTCGTATGAACTTGCGAGTGATTCTATAAGCAAATACGTTTCTATCCTAAAATGTACGTCCGTTCGTATGGCAGTTCGGGAATCAGACCTATGTCAGTTTCCATCCTGAATTTTCCGTTTCATTTCTCAGGTTGCAACATTGGTTTTGCCCTTTTTCCTTTTTTGTCTGGACGTAAATCCTTCTGATCTTGTGGCTGCGCACTACACACATTACCTCATTAAAGTGCATTCTAAATATTTGGTCTTTTATTTTTCTTTATTTCATTCATTTTGTAGTAACCAACCATTAATTAATGCATTTGCATAAGTAAATCTTACTTTGTTTAATTTTTAGTTAACTTGCATTTTTTACTTGTGGATTTAATTTTAATATTTTGGCTTCAAATGGTACAACTTAAAATTTTGGGTGTGGTTACCCACACCCTCTACATACAGATTTGCTCTCAAAAATTAAAAAACACCCAGCAACTTCAGCATGTTATGAGCCTAGATACAGCCAAGATGGCGGCTCAGGTATTCTTGGGCAGCCTGCAAACAGAAAGGGCCTTGTGACTGTGTTGCTCTGCATTCTTTGATTTCTGACCTTTCCGTGCCCCCAGCTCTGCTGTGTCTGTGCAAAATACAGCAGTAATCCACATCCTGCCCTTTATCCCGCTCTCCTCTCCTCAGTAAGTGTGATGCATCTGACCAAAGATGTGCTTAAATAATTAAACAAAGCAAAGGTAAACAACTACACCAATAAATGCAATCTAAAAATATTATTCTAGTACATCAATTTAAAAATAAATAACAAAGGACATAAGTTTCTTTAATTAACGCAAATATATTGCAAAATAAAGGTTTACATGCAAAGGACTAATTTTTAAAATGCTTTTATAAGGCATACATGAATCAGGTATGCATTGCCATACAATTTATGGCCTCGGCCATGCTGATACATGCAGTTCATTGGAGCTCAAGACGCGCAGACTCCTCCACAAGAACAGCAATCCGACTGCTAAAAGGTGTCGGCAGTGGCTTTCTTTTAAAACGTATTTAGAGGTTTGAAAACTGTTCTCTGAATCACACATAAACACATCCGATTATCCTAAGTTTTACGTTTTGATCCTAAGTTTTAAGTTTTGATCCTAAGTTTTAGGATTTGATCCTAAGTTTTACGTTTTGATCCTAAAATTTAGGAACGAACTTCCGATGATTGTAAGAGCATATACGCATTCGTACGTAGGCTCGTGCGAGTCGGAAATGGCCAAAAAAACAGGAAAAAATGACTAACACCCACCCAAACTTACGATTCTCGATCCAAAATCAATTAACTTTTGCTCTTTGAATCGAGGGGAATGTGTGTAGGAAGCCCATGAAGCCAAAAGATCTGCATCAGGAAGTATTTCGCCAACTGAGGAGCTGATGGGAGACCAGGCAAGGGTACAAGAGGCACCATCTTAGAAAACCTATCCACTACCACCCAAATAACAGTATTGCCATACGAAGAAGGGAGGTCAGTGATAAAGTCCATAGCAATGTGTGTCCATGGGGTATCTGGAATAGACAGAGGAAGGAGTAGGCCAACAGGTCTTTGGCGAGGAGTCTTGTCACAGGCACAGATGCTACAGGCCTGAATGAATTCTGTCACGTCCTTCTCGAGAGCAGGCCACCAATAATTCCTGGAAATTAGAGAACAAGATTTTCTGATACCAGCGTGGCCGGCTACAGGTGAAGAATGACCCCATCTTAATATTTTGCGACGTTGGGCAAGGCATTCAGGCGGGATAATATGTTGTGGAAAAGATTCAGCATCAGAGATGTCCGACGAACGAGAAAGGGCGTCCGCCCTGATGCTCTTGGCGGCTGGGCGGAAGGAGATTTGGAAGTTGAAGCGGGCAAAGAACCACGACCAACGAACTTGTCGAGTGTTCAGTCGCTGGGCAGTTTCTAAGTAGGACAGATTTTTATGGTCCGTATAGATGGACACCTGATGGGCAGAACCCTCTAAGAGATGTCTCCACACCTCTAAGGCCAACTTGATGGTGAGTAGCTCCCGATCACCAATGGAGTAATTCCTCTCTGCCGGAGAAAACGTCTTCGAAAAGAATCCGCAGGTGAGAATTCTGCCAGTAGGAGATTTTTGTGTGAGCACAGCTCCCGCTCTAATGGAGGAGGCATCTACTTCAAGGGCGAAGGGCCTGGCTGGATCAGGCCTAGACAACATCGGAGTGGAGGAGAAGGCCTTTTTTAGGGAAATAAAGGCCTCTTCCACCTGAAGGGGCCAAGACTTAGAATAGGCGTTCTTCTTCGTGAGAGCCACAATGGGCGCGACCACAGTAGAAAAGTGAGGAACAAACTATTGATAGTAATTGGCGAATCCCAAGAAACGCTGACTAGCCCGAAGGCCGGAAAGATGTGGCCAATCCAAAACTGCTTTCAATTTGCTGGGGTCCATCTGGAGACCTCGAGCAGAAACTATGTACCCTAGAAAAGGTAAGGTGGTACGGTCAAAAAGGCACTTCTCCAGCTTGGCGTACAGGCGGTGTTGGCGAAGGCGCGACAGGACTTGCCGGACCAAATTGGACGAAAAGATGAGTATATCATCCAAATATACGACTACACAGGAGTAGAGCAAGTCCCGGAAAATGTCATTCACGTATTCTCGGAAACCAGCGGGTGCATTGCAAAGTCCAAAGGGCATCACTAGGTATTCGAAGTGGCCATCGCGGGTATTGAAGGCGGTCTTCCATTCATCGCCCTCGCATATACGTATCAAATTATAGGCCCCTCTCAGGTCTAGTTTAGTAAAGACCTTAGCCCCCCGCAGTCGGTCAAACAATTCAGCAATCAACGGTAAGGGGTAACGATTTTTTATGATAATCTTGTTGAGGCCACGGTAATCGATACAGGGGTGTAGAGAGACGTCTTTCTTGGCCACAAAGAAGAAACCCGCGCCTGCTGGAGAGGAAGACTTCCAAATGAACCCTCTTTGAAGGTTTTCTTGGATATACTCCGACATGGCCTGTGTCTCCGGAGCCGAGAGGGGGTAAATTCGGCCACGAGGTGGAGAGGTACCCGGCAAGAGGTCAATAGGGCAATCGTAAGGGCGATGAAGCGGAAGTACCTCCGCTTGTTTTTTGCAGAACACATCAGAAAAGACCTGGTAGATCGCAAGAAGGCCAGGTAGAGAGATAGAAGCAGGACTAGGTCGGACAGGAACGGACTTCAAACACCTCTTAAAACAAGCTGTACCCCAAGTCTTGATTTCACCGGTGTTCCAGTCAAGAGTGGGATCATGGCGTGGAAGCCAGGGTAGGCCGAGTAGAATCTGAGAGGTGCAATTTGGGAGGATGTAAAACTCAAGACAGTCCAATCTTTAGAAGGAGGGGAACGGTGTGATAACGCACGGTACAGTCAAACCTGTCACCATTGACCGAGGTGATAAATAAGGGCTTGGCGAAGCGGTTCATGAAGATATTATATCTATTAATCAAGGAGGCCTCTATAAAGTTTCCTGCGGAGCCCGAATCCAAGAAGGCAGTCAAATTCAAAGAAGTGATAGGTGCGACGGTAAGTTGCACAGGAACCGTGAGACGTGGAGAGGAAGCACATACACCCAGGGACGCCTCTCCCACATCCAATAGGTGCGCCCGTTTCCCTGACATGAAGAGAGCGAATAGGACAGTCTTTCAAAAAATGCTAAGAGCTGGCACAATACAAGCAAAGGTTCTTGTTCCTTCTACGAGTTCTCTCTAGCTGGGTCAAGCGAGATCGGTCGACCTGCATGGCCTCTTCACTGGAAGGCATATGCGCGGACAAAGGGTGTTGAAACACGGGAGCCAGACGGAATGCCCTCCTAGGGCGCTGAGAGTCTCTATCCTGGCAGAGTTCCTCACGCCTTTCAGTAAGGCGTGAATTTGAATCCAAGAAGGCAGTCAAATTCAAAGCAGTGATAGGTGCGACGGTAAGTTGCACAGGAACCGTGAGACGTGGAGAGGAAGCACATACACCCAGGGACACCTCTCCCACATCCACTAGGTGCGCCTGTTTCCCTGACGTGGAGGGCGAATAGGACAGTCTTTCAAAAAATGCTCAGAGCTGGCACAATACAAGCAAAGGTTCTTGTTCCTTCTACTTGTTCTCTCTAGCTGGGCCAAGCTAGATTGGTCGACCTGCATGGCCTCTTCACTGGAAGGCATATGCGCAGACAAAGGGTGTTGAAACACGGGAGCAAGATGGAATGCCCTCCTAGGGCGCTGAGAGTCTCTATCCTGGCGGAGTTCCTCACGTCTTTCAATAAAACGCATATCAGTGCGTGTAGCCAAATGGATGAGGTCAGTAAGAGATGAAGGCAAATCACGTGCAGCTAGAGCATCTTTAATTTTGCTGGAAAGTCCCTTCTTAAAGTAGGCACACAAGTCCTCATTATTCCAAGACAGCTCGAATGCTAGAGTACGGAACTGAATGGCGTATTCCTCAACAGACGACTCACCCTGGACCAAATTCAAAAGGGCCGATTCAGCAGATGAAGCCTGGGCTGGTTCTTCAAAGACCTGGCGAAACTCTGAGACAAAGGTGTGGATGTTGGAAGCGATCCCACAAGGGAGTGGCCCAGGCCAAGGCCTTTCCAGAAAGCAAACTAATGACAAAGGCCTCCTTAGCTCGTTCAGTGGGGAATTGATCCGCCAACATCTCCAAATGCAAGGAACATTGAGCAAGGAAGCCTCGGCATAACTTGGCATATCCGTCAAATTTAGCCGGCAAGGAGAGACGGATTCTAGCTGTAGATGCTACAGGAGTCTGTGGCGGCAAAGCTGAGGCCAGTGGTGATACTTGCTGTTGCTGAATCGATAGTTACTGCTGCATCATAGCCGAGAGCTGATTAATTTGGCGGGACTGCATGGCCACAATAGCAGGCAATTAAGCGGCATCAGGCAACGGCACCTCAGCGGGATCCATGGCCGGATCTTACTGTCACGGACCGGGTGGAGCGGACTTGGATGTGGATCCGATTTGACTGTGGAACTGATGGTGAGTGCCGTGTCAGGGGAGCGGAGTCTTAGAGGCCACCGGTATCCACCAGAGCCCACCGCAAGGCAGGTTGGTCTTGTAGCGGCGAGTGACCCCCAAGTCGCTACCCCCCAACAGCGGCCCAGTTCCACAGTTAGCCGAGGTTCAGCGTGGTGCACAGGGGCAGGCAAAAGATGTAGTGAGTACAGGCAGAGGTCAGGGCTGGCAACACAGGTTCATGGTAAAGGTGAGTAGCCAAGGTCAGGGCAGGCAGCAAAGGTTCAGAGTCGGGGACAGGCTGAGGTTGGTACACGGGTGAGCAATCCAAAAGCAACTGATTTACAACTGGCATGGAAAGACCAAGATCCGGCACTGATGGAAAGGAAATGCCCCTTTAAATAGGGGAAGTGGATGCAGGATTGGATGACCAGACACCAATCAGTGGTGTACAGGCCCTTTAAATCTCAGGAATCCGGTGCACGCTCCCTCTAGTGGACAGGGACGTGCGCGCACCTGACCATGTGAGGAGGAAGCATGGGGGGAAGGGAGACGGCTGGGAGCAGCCATGGAGGTGAGGGAAGTGCTGTGAGATGGATGACGGCTGGATGCAGCCATGGAGGTAAGTGAAGTGCTGCGAGATGGGCGCGCAACGCTCGCCCTAACAGCTGCCAACACCTGGGTGTGTCTTTCAGGCAATATATGAGCTCCTAATGCTGCTGCTGCTGCTGCCAACTCCTGGGTGTGTCTTTCAGGCAATATATGAGCTCCCTATGCTGCTGCCAACTCCAGTGTGTTTTTCAGGCAATATATGGGCTCCCTATGCTGCTGCCAAGTCCAATGTGTTTTTCAGGCAATATATGAGCTCCCTATGCTGCTGCCAACTCCAATGTGTTTTTCAGGCAATATATGGGCTCCTAATGCTGCTGCCAACTCCACTGTGTGTCTTTCAGGCAATATATGAGCTCCCTATGCTGCTGCCAACTCCTGGGTGTGTCTTTCAGGCAATATATGAGCTCCCTATGCTGCTGCCAACTTCTAGGTGTGTCTTTCTGGAAATATATGAGCTCCCTATGCTGCTGCCAACTCCAATGTGTTTTTCAGGCAATATATGGGCTCCTAATGCTGCTGCCAACTCCTGGGTGTGTCTTTCAGGCAATATATGAGCTCCCTATGCTGCTGCCAACTACAATGTGTTTTTCAGGCAATATATGGGCACCCTATGCTGCTGCCAAGTCCAACTTGTCTGTCCACAAAAAATGTGAGTCATGGATCAGCCAGGATTTCCACCCACCAATAGCTGATGCATGCGAGTAGCTGATGCATGGTAGCTCCTTCTGCTGCTGCCAACTCCTGAGTTTGTCTTTCAGGCAATATATGGGCTCCCTATGCTGCTGCCAAATTCAGGGTGTGTTTTTCAGGCAATATATGAGCTCCCTATGCTGCTGCCAACTCCAATGTGTTTTTCAGGCAATATATAGGCTCCCTATCCTGCTGCCAAGTCCAGAGTGTGTCTTTCAGGCAATATATGAGCTCCTAATGCTGCTGCTGCTGCCAACTCCTGGGTGGGCACCCTATGCTGCTGCCAAGTCCAATGTGTTTTTCAGGCAATATATAAGCTCCCTATGCTGCTGCCAACTCCAATGTGTTTTTCAGGAAATATATGGGCTTCTAATGCTGCTGCCAACTCCAATGTGTCTTTCGGGCAATATATGAGCTCCCTATGCTGCTGCCAACTCCTGGTTTTGTCTTTCAGGCAATATATGAGCTCCCTATGCTGCTGCCAACTCCTGGGTGTGTCTTTCAGACAATATATGAGCTCCCTATGCTGCTGCCAACTTCAATGTGTTTTTCAGGCAATATATGGGCTCCTAATGCTGCTGCTGCTGCCAACTCCTGGGTATGTCTTTCAGGCAATATATGAGCTCCCTATGCTGCTGCTGACTCCTGGGTGTGTCTTTCAGGCAATATATGAGCTCCCTATGCTGCTGCCAGCTCCAAGGTGTGTCTTTCAGGCAATATATGGGCTCCCTATGCTGCTGCCAACTCCTAGGTGTGTCTTTCAGGCAATATATGAGCTCCCTATGCTGCTGCCAACTCCAGTGTGTTTTTCAGGCAATATATGGGCTCCTAATGCTGCTGCTGCTACTGCCAACTCCTGAGTGTGTCTTTCAGGCAATATATGAGCTCCCTATGCTGCTGCCAACTCCTGGGTGTGTCTTTCAGGCAATATATGAGCTCCCTATGCTGCTGCCAACTCCATTGTGTTTTTCAGGCAATATATGGGCACCCTATGCTGCTGCCAAGTCCAACTTGTCTGTCCACGAAAAATGTGGAGAGACTCACCTTTGTGAAGTTGAATCAGGCATGGATCAGCCAGGATTTCCACCCACCAATAGCTGATGCACGCTAGCTCCTTCTGCTGCTGCCAACTCCTGAGTTTGTCTTTCAGGCAATATATGGGCTCCCTATGCTGCTGCCAAATTCAGGATGTGTTTTTCAGGCAATATATGAGCTCCGTATGCTGCTGCCAACTCCAATGTGTTTTTCAGGCAATATATGGGCTCCCTATGCTGCTGCCAAGTCCAGAGTGTGTCTTTCAGGCAATATATGAGCTCCTAATGCTGCTGCTGCTGCCAACTCCTGGGTGGGCTCCCTATGCTGCTGCCAAGTCTAATGTGTTTTTCAGGCAATATATAAGCTCCCTATGCTGCTGCCAACTCCAATGTGTTTTTCAGGCAATATATGGGCTTCTAAAGCTGCTGCCAACTCCAATGTGTCTTTCAGGCAATATATGAGCTCCCTATGCTGCTGCCAACTCCAATGTGTGTCTTTCAGGCAATATATGGGCTCCCTATGCTGCTGCCAACTCCACTGTGTGTCTTTCAGGCAATATATGGGCTCCTAATGCTGCTGCCAACTCCTGGGTGTGTTTTTCAGGCAATATATGGGCTCCCTCTGCTGCTGCCCACTCCAGAGTTTGTCTTTCAGGCAATATATGGGCTCCCTATGCTGCTGCCAACTCCACTGTGTGTCTTTCAGGCAATATATGGGCTCCTAATGCTGCTACCAACTCTAATGTGTCTTTCAGGCAATATATGGGCTCGCTATGCTGCTGCCAAATTCAGGGTGTGTTTTTCAGGCAACATATGGGCTCATCATGCTGATGCCACCTCAAGGCTCTGTAATTGTGCCGCTCTGCGACAGCGAATCTAATAGCGACGCCTCTGCATCCTATGCATGTTTCAGCCAAGCAAAACGTTCTGCAACCCTATGGAGGCTCTCGGACGGCCAGAAATAGACGTTTTTAATGGTGATTCGACGGGAATAAATTCGGACCGAAACGATTTTTCCCGGAAAATTCGGCAAATTGGCTGAATCGAATTTTTCAAAAGTTCGCTCATCTCTACTGCCAGGTAGCTTCCGGTTCATGCAAACACATGGGCATTGATTTAGTAGACATTTCATAAGGACTCTTTTATGCTTCATTTTAGAATAAAGCATGAGTTAAAAAAGGAGAGATTCAAAGACGAGAGAAAATTACAGAGTTACTAAATGCCGAAAAGTGCACATATACTGGTAACTAACAGCTAAATCTTTCGTTCCGTGGCAGCAACAACATCTACTGACTCTAAAACCAAAGATTTACATTATAAAAGCAAAGATAGGTTGTTACTACTAAAAAGGGCAGGCTGATTCATTACTAACGCCAGGTAGCAACAGATGAGCGTCTGTAGCAGGCATTTTCAAAGCGCCCGCTACTAGTCACTGTGCTCAGCCGTGGGTTGCTACTTCAGAGTCGCTGTTCAGTAATGTTGAATACATTGTGAGGAGTCGCTATTTGACCAGTACAGCGCTGTATGGGAGCGCATGTTAGCGACTGCTCATAGCGACCGACTCACACCATATTCAGCAAAAAAACAGCCTCACAAATCTCTGGCACTGGAAAATGCTTGTTTGAAGCCCAGAGCGCAGGAGGTGGTGTGTTAAAGTCTGTTTTTCAGCATCTTTCCACTAGTAACAAAGCGAAAACATATGGAATTACATTGTAGCAACATTGTAACATGAACACTTTAATGGCAGACCTGTAATGTCATTTCTGAAGAAATATTAAAAAAATGAAAAAATTGTGAAAAAACTGCTTTTTCAATGCCAGAAGAGGTCACAGAATTATTTGTGATTTAAAAAAAAAAAAAAAAAAAAAGAAAACAAATACCCCGTTTAAAGAGAAGAAAAGGTTTGTCCATTGAAATGTATGGGAGAGCGACCGGTAGCGAGAGGTCATACCTGGTGCTGTGCAAGGCTGAACGCCAGCGCTGTTCGCTGAGGCTGTGAAAATGATTAATCAGAAGCTACATGGTGCTATCCCAGTCGCTAAACAGATTCTGCTTGATAAATGTGTAATTGTGTGCCGTGTCCGGCGTTCACCAGTCACTACCTGTCACTACCTGTCATTAACCAGCCACTACCTGACGCTTTCCCTTCTTAAATAAGGGCCTAAGTTTTAGGTGCAAATCATAACCATGCTCTAACTGACCCTTTATTACATTATACCTTATTCATGACTTAGAGGCCGATTCATTAATAGCGGCAGGTAGCGACAGTTGAGCGACTGTAGCGGCATTTTCAGAGCGCCCGCTAGTAGTCGCTGTGCTTGGCCGTTGTTCGTTTGTTGATAGCGACTCAGTCGGTGTGCCGTAATGTTGAATATTGGGTGAGGAGTCGCTATTTGACAGGTTCCACGCTGTATGGGTGCGCATGATAGCGACTGGCCCTAGCGACTGGCTGCCACCATATTCATTAAAAAATCACGCTCAAAAAATTCTCGCGCTGTAAAGTGCATGTTTAAACCCCAGAGCGCTGGCGGCGATGGGTTAAAAGTAGTTTTTTAACCCCCAAACAACCATATTTTTGGAAACCCCAAAAAACTAGTTTTTTAAATAATTCTGTAATATGAATACATTAATATCAGACCTGTAATATCAATTCTGTACAATTTTTTTATTTTATTTTTTTTACCATAAAAAAATTACCTAAAATGGCAGAAGTGGTCACAGAATTTTTCACATTTAAAAAAAAAAAAAAAAAAAACAATTAATAACAATTAATTATGAATATTTAAAGATTGTTCCATTGAAACGCATTGGAGAGCGCCAGGTAGCGAGAGGTCATACCTGTCGCTGTTCAAGGTCGGACGCTGGCGCTGTGGGCTGAGGCTGGAATAATGATGAATGAGTGGCTATATGGCGCTATCTCAGTCGCTAAGCAGGATTGGCTTGATAAATGTGTGATTGTGGTGGGGAGCCGGCGTTCTCGTGGCGGGGCCCGTCATTACCGGCCGCTCACCAGTCGCTATTCCATCATAAATAAGGGCCTAATTTGTTAATTATTTATTAGTCCTTATTTTCATGAGATATTTTATGAAAGTTTACAGCAATAAGGCCTATGGCTGTTATTTCACTGTCCTGATATCTCAGCAGTTACCAGAGGTATTTAATAAGTTATCTAACTGAATATGGAAACAACATTATCTGAAAAAATTGAAACCACTACTTTTCTGTGTAATCCCCTATGGCTCCAAAACTTCTATTCCACTGTCGCTTTAGTAATTGGATGCCCCCGATGATTAATCAAGTTTCTCTGAATGGGGTTCAACATTTGATTCCCTATCCCATTTAAACTTGAGCTTGGCTCAAAACTTTAACTTGGTAGTAAAAGTGTTCACCATCACCTTATACAGAAATCATCCTTGGATTTCTTTAAGCTTCTTTTCTTCCTTTGTAAGGAAATTAATTATAGATTAAAGCTCCAAATCACTCAATTTCTTTGTAGACTATCACTGTACTGCACTTTACATTCTGTAACTTCCATTGCTTCCATCAGACCAGAACAGCTCAGAACTGTTACTGTGTTACATCCAGACATGTCTCAACCCACACAGACAATCTCAGCTCTCTAATACAGACAGAACATATTGAGGTTATTAACATACTAAACACCCCTAGAATTGAATCTTTTGTATGTGAGATTGAGGCCTTGTGGGTTATGACTCATAACGCATAATTTATGAGGAATATTTTTGTTATGGAACCACAGTGTGATATCGATACATGCTTGTAAATGCCTCAAATTGTTCTATTGTTACATAGGTTTGTACTAGACACATTGCCTCCTAGTGACATTGTTCATACTATGCAGTACAAGTTACCAAAGTTATTTCACAAAAGTCAGCACTGGGTCTGTGCAGTCCTCCTAGGACACCATATTCCCATCATTCTTAGGGGGTTTTAGTACAGTCCTTCCCCTGCTTATCAGCCATTTTACCAGAGCATTCTAGCCATGATGTTGGTCACTGGCCATAGGGAGATCCGGGACAATGCTCAGTGGGCTGCACTGCTTTGGGGCCAGTTGGGCTGCTGCTTTAAACACCCACATTCAAGCCGCCCAGTCTCTCTCTCAGCCCCTCGTACCCAGCCTCACTGTACCCACAAGCCCCCAATGCTATAGCCCTGACATCATGGTTGGAGGGGCCTCAGCAGGGACGTCTTGGGCCGGCCATAGTCTGGTAAAATCCAGGGCTGATTTTTGGCCCCATTGGCTACAGTACTTTGTAATCTCATTTGCTGCATTTTAAGACAGCCTGTCTTTGTACTGTATATTTCAGTCTATCTCCCCTAATAATATTTTGCCATGCAGCCTTTACTTATTCACTTATTGCAGCTTGTTATATTTGTATAGATAGTTTATTTTATATTGCATATTGATTGTAATTACTATATGCCTGTACACTGTAGTGAACTGTTCTATGTTCCTTTGTCCCCGGTTCTGACCATTTTTTCAGACGGACATATTTGGGCCACTTAAATTGTGACAGCTTAAAGCGGACCAAAACCCAGGTTTTTGACTATCCTGGGTTTTGGTCCCGTCCCCCGCGGGCACCCCTATAGGGAGTGCCCCGCTGTGTAAAACCCTACAGGACGCCGAGACCAGCTCATCTCTTCCCGGTCCCACGGCGTGTCTAAGAGCAGCAGCTCTGACGGCCGCTTCCCCCGCTTCCCTCTAACAGGGAGCGTGCCCGCGTTGGCCATTCACGCATGCCTGGTGCAGACACACGCCCTGCTAGAGGGATAGCGAGATGTGACCATGGCTCTTAGACGTGCAGTGGGACCGGGAAACGAGAATGGAGCGACCTGGGGGATTTCACACAGCCGGGCATCCCAATTTTGGATGCCCCGGGGGGAAATCGATCGACCCAGAATGCCCACTGTTCTTACCTTTCCTCCACCCCACGGTAGGATAAAATAGGCAAACAAATATATATATTTATTAATAATAACTGGCCAATGGTAACACAGAACACAAAAGATTGTAGTTCTTTAGATTTCTGTTATTTAAAAGAAATCACTGAGAACAATGGTAAACAAAGACTTATATTGGGGTACAAGTAACACAAGATGCAATTAAATATTACAAAACAACAAGATACAACATGCTATGATTAAGAGTTATATGACCGGCATACACATATACAGTGGTTAAGGCAGTCTTAAAAGGCATTACCTGACCAGCAACTTATATATTTACCCTCCTGACGGGGGAACCCACAAGCAGACCTCCAAGCTGACAGCCTCTCCCTCCTCTTCCTAATGTTCTCTCTGTCTTCTAGGGCCCTCTGTCAGTTATAACCCAATATTAATTTGATGTCTAGTCTTATCCTCCCAGTTTCGCTAGCCTGAAACTTGTGAAAACTTGCTTTGCTGTATTCTTGGTGGGTAAGTATCAGAATTTACCAGCCACTGAAACTTGTCTTGCCCAAAACTGTGCTTACTCCACTCGGCATTCCAAAAATATTCCCAGGATCTGCCCCCCAAACTGAAAACCTGTTTTTATTAGGGTGGGGGAAAGGAATGTAGATTGACAAGCCTCTGGGCTGGTGAGGGATATCTTAGCCTGCCTGAATGACCTGACCTATGTATGACTGGTCAAATGCAACTAATTATACATAGCAAGAGAGACCTAAATACATTAAAACATTACATGATATTTATCAATATTAATTTTTACCCATTGTCTACATTATTCAGAATCATATTAGTTCACAACCGTGTTCATTATTTTTTTTTTCATCTGTCAGATTTATTTAGTAATACAGTACATTGCAGAATATTTTTCCTAATTATTATGTTTTTTAATTATACTGGTATTATCATAGTTTATCATTTTCTTTAAAATGTGCATTTGTGGATGCAGCTAAGAAATGTATATTCCTAGAGTTTCATTTTTAAAGTACTTCAGTTAACAAATCTGACCCTCTGAGTAAATATTAATATTCATGATTTATTTCTTTTTAATGGAGCCCCACCCCCTTATACATCAGCAAAAGTTTGGACTCTTTAGGGGAAAAGTTAGGTCAGCCTTTTAATTGAAATCTGCTGCTGCATGCATAATAGCCTCTAACTGTACCCTGAGACTTATAAGTGACATATTCACTTTAAAACAGGCCTGCTGCAGATCCAAGTCCCTAGGCCCTGTGGCATTGCCCCCACCCATCCAACCTTCCACCCAACATGTACAAAACTACATGTTCAAGGTAGAGATCCATCTTCCTTTTAGAAGAAAGGACGAGGACCCTCACTTGGACCTTAGGAACTTTTTGTGCCTGAACCCTGCCTCACCTTTAACCTTTGTCCATTTCTGCCCACTGCTTTCCACCCCACCTCTGTTAACCTCACATCTACTCATCCTAACACACATCTTACCTCTGTCCACCTAATTTCTTATCAGATCTACTCAGGTTACCTCTTCCCATCTCAACTCTGTCCACCCTGCCCACTTCTTCCAATCTCACCTGCAACACATACAACATCTTTACATACTGTAAAAGCATATACAATGCTATATTGTTAAGGCTTGTCTGCAGTAAATGGTTTGCATTACTGTTTACATTTTATTGCAGCCCCTTGAAGTGAAAATATAAGGTTGATTCAGAGTCTTCTATAATAGTTTTCATATTTGTGTATAAGAACGTTCGCAGCATGTAAATTACGTTGCTTGCAACTGCATTTGCATGATTCAGAGCCCCCATCGGGAGCATTTCGTTCTGTTCTTGTTGTTCGCGGCTTACGCAGTTACATTTTGTGAAGCGAATATCCCATTCTCCAGCGTTTTTAGGGCGTTTTTTAAAAATACATCACTGTGTAAAGCTTCAGTGTCCAGCGAGGACACTGCCATAGTGGTACATCTTCATTAAATGTAGAGCAAATACATATTAAAAAAATGCCTAGCAGGTTGTTACCAGCCCCCCCCAACACCTTAGGTCTGCATTAATGTATTTTTGCATCCTTGTTTTACAGATCTTAGTGGCTGGTGTTATTACCACGTGGGCTGCCCCTTGATATCTGTCTGCCACACCAATAGATCCACCTTGCCCCAAACAGTCCCTGCATGGTGCCCATGTGCGCACTAGCTTTCGCCTGTGTTAGTCTGCAAATGGCGATGTTCTTCCCATCCTGCCTTCCTAGACACTTTGGCCCCTGAATTTCTGAATTGCTATCCCCGTTCGGACTGACTGCCTTTACGACAGTTATTAACTAAACCTATGCCTAATCAGATGCATGCATTTTGTGTACTTACATGCATGATCGTTGCCTGCTGGCCTCGGGTGAACAGAGAGGGTGCAATTTTTGATAGGGTTCTCTGCGTCATCCTGGAAGTTGGTATACGTCGGAACTTCGGTGTAGGCATACGCAGTTACATATTAAGGAAGTATAAATTGTTAAAGACACACACTTACATGTGGAGAAGGCAACACTACACTTCTGTAGTTTCCATTGGGATATAGGTCAGGATGGTAGGAAAAAAGCGCACAGATAAAAGCAGGACAGCTGAACCAAGCCAAACCTAGATGATTCCATCCCCAGGCAGGTTAATGGTGCCGGACCAGAGCGAAAGGATGTGGATCAAGGGCAAAGGAAGTTTGCTGACATATAATATGCTAGGCAAAAAATAAACAAGCGCAAGCAGGATGACTACATCCTTGGTGTATTTGTTTAAGGTTGCAAACTGGAGGTTGTTTAATCTTGTATTTTTGCCTCATGTACAACTAGTATATTTGTGGACGCATCCCCTGTCTCCCCCCTTTTTTGCAGGTGAGAATGTTTTTATGATGTATGTGGCTCATAATGTATTTTTCTTATTTTATTGTAGGTGATTCTGGCTACCCCCTGCTACCATGGCTCATGACCCCTATTCAGCGGCCACAAACTCAGAAACTCACAAACTTAATTTGTGTCTATTTTTTTTTGTTTTCCAGTGTCATTTTTGTGGTGTTTATATATCTATACGTTTATTTGGATTTGCAAGGCTTGGCCTTTAAGGGTTGTTCAAACCCTCCTTTTATTTATTTAGTGAGATTAAATTGAAAGCCTTTTTAGTTTTTTTTGCTTTATTGTTGTCACTAAACTTGTTTTCAGTATATTGTGAACACCGTGGCCCAATAACGTTAGACTACTGATAATTTTACTTAAATCAAAATGTTTGAACTTCCAACACAAAGTGTGTTTCATCATTGGTACTGTGGGTGGCCTGCAAAGTATAGTGGTTGTTTTACTTTTTGGATTGCCACCAGCTATGACAGGTTATCATTTATCATCTGCCACTGCCTTGCCACTGTCCTAGCATTTCCTCCTTCACTGAATGGAGTTCATAGTGGATTTGACTTATATTTCTCTCCATGGCTTGGCGGAACCGGACACTGTTTTGCCTGAAGGCTTGGCTATCTGCTCACCAATCTACCTCCATCAACTGCACCCACCTCACCAGGGGAAGATGGCGACGTGCCTTAGCCTGTCCTCCTCTTCCCTGCGCCGCTTCGCAGCTGGAGTTGTACTTGGCATTTCCACATGTGTTGTGCATGATGTGGGTGAAGGCAAATCCTCTGTAGCAGAGCCGGCCCATGGAGGTGATGGATGAAGCTGCTCCTCATGCTCTACCTGCTGGTCATGCTGGAGCTGTGGATCCAAGGGAGTGGGGGAGGCCGCTGCTGCTATGACATTTGTTGAGTAAGCTGCTGCAGTGGCATCTGTGTAGTCAGCTGCTGCTGCAGTGGTATCTGTTGAGGCAGCTGGTGCAGTGGCAGCTGGTGCAGTGGTAGCTTTTGAGGCAGATGTTGTGTCTGAGGATGCTGGAGAGGCAACTGGTGCTGCAGAGGGTGTTAATGCTGCTGTTGTGGTTGAGGCTGATGCAGTGTCTCACCCTCCTCCAGATCCTGTATGGCAGCCAGTAGCATGGGTGTCTGTAGGGCCAGACAAATAATTTAGCTTGTTGTTGTTAGATATACACACAGTAAAAAAATTAACTGGATGGTGTTCCATGGGTCACCACTTTGGCCACATTACACTTACCATATCCAAACCATCATTTGGTCCACTCCTTGAATTCCTTGATGGAGTATCACCAGTACTTGTTTGTTGGTGTTCTTGGGTGGCCATGTGTATTTGCTGTTTTTTGGCTGCAATGTGAATATGACTTAAGGCTATTCAAGACACATACCTTGTGTGCCTAAACAATGGCTAACCCATGTGCTTGTGCATGTTTTACAAGTCATGAAGGTGTGGCATAGACACATGGCTAAAAGATCATTAATTATCTGTTGGCATGTGTAATTTTTCATATCTTGCCCTTTCGTGGTCCTGCAACTACACCTAGGCCCTGATGGCATAATGAACTAGACAATTGTAATGAGGCATACATCCTTTGAGACAAAGCAACCCAAAATATAGAACTACTTACCTACTAGAGCCGCTGTAGCATGCATGTCGATGGTCTCTGGCAAGCCCTGGAGTGTAGCTGGGTTCAACAGGCCATACACCATTTCTTTGGATGCATTGAATTGCCATTTTTGGGGTATTCTACCTCTGGTTTGCAACCTTAAACAAATACAACAAGGATGTTGTCATGCAAAGGTCATGCCCAATATCAACATCCACAACGGTACAAAGCATTGTTACCCTTGTTGCTTGCACTTGTTTTTTGCCTAACAGCATATTTAATGTCCGCAAACTTCCTTTGCACTTGATCAACATCCTTTTGCTCTGGTCCAGCACTATTAACCTGCCTGGTGATGGCCTCCACAGGTGGAACTTGACAGATTTTTGTGTAGCTCTAGAACTGCGCCCATACAGCTGATCAAAATGGTCAGCCACACCAATTGCTAAAATTATACAGTGGGCATTATTAAACCCGCCACTCAGGGTGCTCTGCCGTAGGTGTTGGCCAACATAGGATTGGCCATCATCTCCCTATGTACTTGGTGGACTAGGGGACATTTGTGCTATGGGTGTTGAAGAAGATCCTGAGGGGGTAGATTGGTCACTGGCTGGTGACTGGACAGGCTGGGTGTCTGGCCCAGGGTTGGCCATGATGAGGCTGGAGTGGATGCTGATGGGGAGAGGGGGGGTCCAGATTGGAGATGTCCTGCTGCTGCCCTTGGCCCCTTCTGTATCTGACATGGTAAGTAGGGGTTCAAGCTCCATTGGGAGAGGGGGTTGTTGGGGGCTGCTATGTCTTGCCCTAGTACTTTGTCTACCACTGCTCTGCTTTGCCTTAGCACTTTTGCTGGAAGTGCTCATGCTAGGCCTAGCACTATGGCTGGGACTTCTTTAGCTTTCCCTAGTACTTTGCCTGACACTGCTCTGCTTAGCCTTAGCACTTTTGTTTGGCCTAGCACTATGGCTGGGACTGCTTTGGCGTGCCCTAGCATTTTGCCTGCCCCTGCTCTGACTTGAGTGTGTGTTGGCGTAGGTTTGCAGATGGGCTGTGGTGCCGTGATCCTTGGCGATCATCCAGCTGGGCATGGCTTGGTTCAGCTGTCCGGCTTTTGTGTGTGCATTTTTTCCTGCCATCCTGACCTATCTCACAATAGAAACTGCAGTAGTGGGGCGTTGCCTTCTCCAGATGTAAGTGTGTGTCTTTAACAATTTTACTTCCCTAATACGTGACTGCATATGGCTTCGCACTGAAGTTCCAACGTATGCCAACTTCTGTGATCCACTGGGGCGCGCGTCAGATGACGCATACACTATCCCCAATATGGCACCCTTGCTGTTCATCCATGACCAGCTGGAGACTATCATGCATGTAAGTACACAAAATGTACACAAAGCGTCTAGGAAGGCAGGGTGAAAAGAACACCGCCATCTACAAAATAACACAGGCAAAAGCAAGTGCACACATGTGTTAATCAGACTTGCAAGTGGGTAGCCAGTCAGGCCAATCAGGCATAGATAGTCGGGGCACAAATGTCTAGGAAGGTAGGGTGGAAAGAACGCCACCATTGCAGAATAACACAGACGAAAGCAAGTGCGCACATGGGCACTACTCAGGGACTGTTTGAGACAAGGGGGATTTCTTGGTGAGCTGGGTGTAGCAGCCACATACAAGTGGGGGCAGCCCAGGTATTAAGTACACTGTGCATTAAGATCTGTGAAACAAGGATGACCAAATACCTTAATGCTGAACTAAAGTGTATGAGGGATGTTGCCTGACATCTAGGCTTATTTTTAATATGTATATGATGTATTTTTTTTTTTAATTCTCTTTTTATGTTCTACATTTTAGATGATGATGACATACCGATATAACTTCCTGCCCCAACATATATGCCTAGAGGAGGTTGGCACTTGTTATTGTAGCTATGCTGGAGGAGGAGACCCACACCACCTACATGCTCACACAGATCATGCAGCATTGGTCGGACCTGAAAAGGAGGAAGAAGCCCTTGGTGAGGAAGTTTTTCTTGCCAAAATGTTCACTACTATAATCACATTAGGCAGGCCTGCGTTATTCTCTTGTAGTGTCAGAAATCCGCCAAAAAGTGCCAATATCCTCACTCTCCTCTGCAGGTGAGCCCAAAGCTCACCTGGACCCACTTGCGGAGGAGGAGGCCCAGATGTCGGGCAGGGTGTCTGTGGATGGTGGCCATGATGACTCAGGTATGAGCATCACACCCAAACACACACAGGAAGATGCACACATATGTGTTGTAATGTAGTCTTTTGTGAAATTCCCTTCTAGATGGCCAAAAGGTCCCCATGGGTGAGCAGCGAGAGGATGGAGGTGCTCCAATACCACCTCAAGAAGAAGAAGGTGGGTGACATAACACACACAAAACACAAGCCAATTAACACATCCACTAACTATTGTTTTTGTTTTCTTCTACAGCATTGGACCAAGAGGTGTGGCAGGTCCCAGTGAGAAGGGTGGCTCCCCAAACCCGAATCACCCACCAGTCTAGTAGGTTTTAAGACAAGTGACTATTTTCTAACATGTCTTCTTCAACAGGTTTGCAGGAAACAGAGACTAGACACTAATTGTTTTTTTTTTTTCTTTTATAGTCCACAGAGAAGATGCAAATCAGGGCCTGGAAGAACTCACAGCTGCCAAGCATAGGCTGGTGGGGGAGATTGATGAGCTGGCCACAGCCATGGGGAACCACCCACCTTAAATCATTGGGAGCCTACCACCTTCTTTTACCCACTCCCACCCCAAACATTGTTTATAGTTTTTAAATTATTTTTTAATGTTTTTTCTAATGTTATATTTAAAAAAATATTAAAACATTAAAATAAAACATTTTACAAATTAAAAAAATTAAAATGCAAAATCAATTATTAAATAACTTTGGGGTGTCTTTCATTTAATATCATTTACAATCATAGTAATGTTGACATTCTATCCATGTGGGCATCCCAAATATACAACTATCAAGGAGAATGGGTTAAGGTAAGCATTAGGAAGAATAGAAGAAGTATGCATACCTAACATGAAATTGGTTAAGGTAAGCATTAGGAAGAAGAAAAGAAGAATGCATGACAAGCATGAAAGTAGTTAAGGTAAGCATTAGGAAGAATAGAAGAAGAATGCATGGCAAGCATGAAAGTGGTTAAGGTAAGCATTAGGAATAAAAGAAGAATGATGCATTGCAAACATGGCATGCCAAGCACTTTGGAACAGAAGAGACACAGCAATAATTAAGGAAAAACAAAGCCACGAGAGACACACGCACATCGCTTTTGATGGCTTACGCAACAACAGGGACAGTACGAGGTGCTCCCGATGGAGGCTCTGACTTATGCGAATGCAGCTATAATCGAGAAATATGTGTAGTAAATGCACTTACGCACAAAAACTATTACATAAAACTCTGAATCAACCCTAAAGTATGTGGCATGTATAATCTTAAGTCCTATTCACATTGCAGGAAATAAACAGTTAATACACATGGCCAACCAAACACACCAACAAACAAGTACTGGGGCAACTTCATCAAGGACTGTGTATTCAAGGATCTGGTAAGTGAAATGTGCACAACATGGTGACCCCTGAAACCCTATCCAGCTCTATTTTTGGTGTACTGTGTGCAAATCTAACAGCAAACAGATAAATGATTTGTCTGGCCCTGCAGACACTTCCGCTTCTGGCTGCCATACAGGATCTAGAAGGGGATGATCCACTGCATCAACCACTACAACAACAGCAGCATGAGCACCCTCAAACCAAATATCTGCCTCAACAGCTGCCACTGCACCAGTAGCAGCAGCAGCTGCCTCCCGCACTCGGTCAGCAGGAGCAGCTGCCTCCGCAACCCCCTCTGCACCAGCAGCAGCAGCTGCCACCCCCACTCCCTATGTACCAGCAGCAGCTGCCTCCCCCACTCCCTGTGCTGCAGCTACCTTCACCACTCCCTGTGCAGCATCTTCCTCCCTCACTCCCTGTGCAGCAGCTTCCTCCACAGCTGGATCCACAACTCCAGCATCACCAGTAGGTGGAGCGTGAGAAGCAGCTGCATCCATCACCTCTATGGGCCAACTCAAGCACACCTACACTGACAGAACCGATGCTAAGCAGAAAGGGACAATCACTGGCATGACTGTTTTCTTTGGGTAAGTAAGGAAATGGGAATTTGAAGTTAGTGTTAAGTCAGAGCCCATCACCTGTGTGAGCAAAAGGAAAATTAACATTAAAGCGGACCTTCACCCTGAATAAGAGCCTATCTTATATGTTTCCCACACCCTGTACATACAGATTGCTCACATTAAAAATCATCCTACCTGCATCTACTACATGTTATGAGTCTTTAAACATCCAAGATGGTGGCTCATGGAACATCAGGCAGCCTGCAAACAGGAAGTGTCTTCTGACTGTGTCACTTTGCATTCTGGGATTTCTGTCCATTTCCTGACCTCAGCTCTGCTCTGTCTGTGCAAAGCCCCCTGCACTTTTGTCCCCTCTCCTCTCCTCAGTATGTGTGATGCTTCTGTGTCAAGATGGCGGCACCCATATCCTAGAGTCCTGAACAGAGTTGCAGCCCAGTGGGGGAAAGAATAATAAGTAAGTGACTAAAAACTGAAAATATATTAATTTTAGATGCTGAGGACTGTTTTTTAAGGGTTTGGGCTTTTCATTAAATCATGCTGAAGGTCCGCTTTCACATTGGCTTACTTTAGAATGGAGCAGCTACAGGAAACAAGGGGCAACTAGTTGAAAGGGGAGATTGAGGTCCACTCTACAGAAGGCAATACAATGCTAGCAAAAACACACACTAAATAGACTCAAACAAAAAGTGACTACATTGCATGAAATGAAGGCGGCAAAGACATACCTGTAGAGGTACTCATCAGCGACTAGAGGCACCAGCGCCACATGCGTGCAATCGCTCGTACCCATGACATTGGGCATATCGGTCAGCTCATAAAATCCCAACTTAACAGTTTTCCAGGCTACCATAGTGTCAGGGAAACAGATGTATTTGTCCACCAAGGTATCCATGCCATCCAGAAATGTATTGAGGGTGTGGCTGAGCAGAGGCTGGGACAACCCACAGCGAGGGCACCAAGCTTCTGGAATGAACCATTCCCCCAAAATTGCAGGCAGCCAACCAATTTGGTCATACCTGCAATTGCATGCCCCCTGCTTGTGGTGGGGGCCAACTATGGCCGCAACTCACTATACAGTTTCTCGAGAGAAACATAGTTAATTTGGGTCAGCTTGAATAGTTCAACGTCATGCATGCAATCAACATCAACATGTGGCTGATACAATCTAAAGTCCGACATACACATGCATAGAATGCAGCGATGCTGCTGACGCTCATACTCCGCAAAGTATTCCTCAGAGGGCTCCATTACTCTTTCACGCACACCACAACAACACAGTTCCACCAGGAAATAGAGCCCGTAAGTGGAGCATGAAAGAACCCGTTTTATTCCCCCTCTTGAAGGCCAAATCATGCTTAATCAAGGCTCTGAATCATGCGCAAGCCCATATCTACGTATTATGCGCTTTAATGTGTAAACAACATAAAGCACATACACAAAAGACACGATACTGAAAGGACTTAAACTCACGTACGCAAATGCTAATAGTACAAACATACACACCAGATGCTCGAAAAAGGACCAAAAATACAAAATATATACACACACTTTTTCATGTGTAAGTGCATTTAAGAGAGGCTGTCGACCTTAATAAGACAATAGGACCCTTGTGAAAATGACTCTACCTCTTTCCTAGAATTCCTGGTTGATTCTGAGTTGATGTGGAGTGTGGAGTGAAAACCTTTGTTAATACACCCACCTGGAGGAGAATTTTCATAAAATATCTCCTAGATCACATGAAATAATAAACTGCATATTTTAGACAGATCTTCATCTAGGGTTATACAAGAAAGCAGTGGCCTAAAATCTGATTCTTCTTTACAATATTATCACTCCACCGAAGTACAAATTGTGCTTACTAGTGTGAATAATGATATTCCCCGATGTTCTGCTTACCGAACAAGATGTAATGTTTATTTAAGGATATGTAGAGTGACTTACCAAGGGCAATGCAGTGGAAAAAATGATTACAAATGAACACATTTGCTAGCACTGTAGTGTCCTTTTCATGAAAATTGGTGGCAATCACAGAAAAGTAACGTCATCTGGTGTGACTGCGGGCATAATGGTTGTCTGCAATATTTAGGTTATTGTGACCTCCAGCTTTGCTGCCCAACATGAAAGCAACTACTTAAAAATCAACATTTAAGGAGGTTTGGACTGAATGAATTCCCATCTCAATATCAACATAATAATCGGGCCTCAGAGCAGAAGACAGAAGTCTCCTGCTGTAGTCTTCCTTACAAGGCATGTCAGAGAGCCCCTAGAGCAGGGGTTCCCAACCAGTAGTAACCATACCACATACCACTGGTGGTACCGATAGATTCCCTCCACACGGGCATCCAAAATTGGGATGCCCCTCTGTGTGTCACCCATAAATTCACCTTCGCTCCTGGTCCAGCGACGCGAGCAGCGACACGTGCCCTTGCCAGACATTAGTAAATGGCCAGCGTGGTCATGCCTCTGGTTAAAGGGTAGCGGGGGATGCGGCCGCTAACACAAGCTGACGTGATCGGATCCTAGCGCGCTGATTGGACGAGAGGTTGCACATGTGCCATAAGACCGAGGAAGGGTGAGTGCGATTGGGCAACCTGGCTGGTTTCAAACAGCCGGACGTCCCCGATCTGGGTGCCCTGGGGGCGAGAACCAAAACCCAGGAAAGTCAAAATCCACTTTAAGAGCCTATCAGGTGGTATTTGGTGGGGCTGCACACTGACCCCTTACCTTATCTGATGCCATCTATACTTTACCAAAGCCTATGTTGCCCCAAAAAGGGAATAAAATCTATTGGTGTGCAGTTCAAAGCATTATTTTGTGTATTTTAAAATGGTCCCACACCTGTTTCCTAGCAAGCAGTTGCGGGGCCACATAGTGACTCGGGGGGCATCCAGAGTGCCCCTGCGCAATACCACCAGCAATACCCCCAAATCCCTACCTGTGCCTTGATTCTAGGACGAAATGCGCTCATTCGATTGGCTGCCAGCAGTCATGTGGGCCAGCCTTGACTGGCGACTGGGAAAGATGGGCCATGTGATCACCCCCCAGCCAATCAGACTAGTGCTCTTCGGCCGAAGACAACAGGTATGGATTTCGGGATTTTGCGGGGGGGGGGGGGGTATTGCACAGGGAGGCACCAGCAATCTGGATGCCCACTGAGTTTGTCATTATGCGGCTCTCCGTCGGTTCGCTAAGAAACAGGTGCGGAAACGCTTCAGGACAGTTTTAGGGGATGACAACCCATACATACCACCCAGGTGGTACTTGGAACTATCTGGGCAAAAACAATAAACATCACTCACCTTTAGTTCCACACAGCTGACCGGCCCTATTCCAGTACTTTGGAACTTACCTCTGCTGGTGATCCAAACTGCGCCATCTCCACACCAGATCACGACTGGTGGTCACATTGTTGCTTTCCTCTCTCCTTCCTGGCATCAGTCACAATGACTGCCCAGACCCGCCCTATTAATTTAATTGACGGGGGTGGGCCATGGGCTGACACACTCCCTCCATTGTGGGGAATTGAGCGGGCATGGGCAGTCATCATGACTGATGCAAGGGGATAGACACAAGGTTTCGGATGTTGTTGCCTCCTCTCTCCTTCCTGGCATCAGTCACAATGACTGCCCAGCCCCCCCCCCCCCATTCATTTAATTGAAGGGGGTGGGCCATCGGCTGACACACTCCCTCCATTGTGGGGAATGGAGCTGGCATGGCCAGTCATCATGACTGATGCAAGGGGATAGACATAAGGTTTCGGACCGGGGTGGTGGGGACGGGATCACCAATACAGGTAAGTTTACACTACTGACATTGTGCAATTCAACTGTGTGGGACTAAAGGTAAGTATATATATATTTGTTATATTTGCCTTTACAGGGACTTCAAGAAATGGAAAGTGGTGCTTAATTAAATAAGGTTAGGATGCCCTAGATGCCATAGCCCTAGAGCCATCTTTGTTGCAACAACGAGGCAGATATCAGACTTTTCTCAGAGAATAGAAGTCTCCTGCAGTTGGCTTCATATGCCACATTTAAAACTTCAGACGTTAGAGGGGTCTTCCTTTCAACAACAAAAATAGGCCTCAGAATAAAGTGCAGCAGCGCCTAGAACTTCAGGACTTTAGAGATTTATGTGTCTATCTTACATAGAATCAGGGCCATATTAGGTGTGGTGGAGGCCCCTGGGCACAAATCTGGTGGTGGCCCAGAGTACAGTATTTTCTCTTTAAACAACCAGCAGTAGTCCATTCTGAGCTGTGTACACTATCTTCTCCTGGCCCTCCAGTTGTGCATAAGCTGGCACTATCCCATTGCAGTGGAGGGTGCTGAGAATGCCATTCACTGATTTACAGCATGCAGAATCCACAGCCCATGAACCCAGAAGCAGGCTTACCTAACCAGCCCTAAATGTGCTGTTTATTCTATTTAATTAGTGGGCCATCCCAAACAGGCATACCTTCCAGTATGCCTATACCTCACCTAAAAGGGACTGAAATCTCAATCTTATCCAGTACCCTTAATCAGTAAAACCTATAGAGGGCTGATAGGTAGATGGGTAGGCAGGTAGATTACCGAAAACATCACCTGGACCCCATGACAACCCTGATCTTACACTATAGACCTTGCGATTTAGCCCTTGTTTGTTCCTTTTGGAGAAACTGAACAACATGAATAACAATTTTGTGCTGTGTATGGTATGTGTGGTTCCCACCCACCAAAAACTAATCCAACCTCTCTGTATACTACTAGTTAGATTAGGTATGCAGGTGGTTGGGTAGGCAGGTAGATTGATGAGGTGAGGTAGGTGAGTGAGCAAGACAGGTCAGTGGGGGGTATGTAGGAGATTGGGCACATAGGTAGGTGTGTGTGGGTAGACATAAAGTTAGGAGGGTAGATAGTTGGGTAGGTAGGTGAGTAGGTAGGAAGATGGGAGTTAGGTAGGTTAGGTAGATAGGCAACAAGGCAGGTAGATAGGTAGGTGAGTGAGTATGTAGGAAGCAAGAATGGTAGGTGGGTGGGTAGGTGAATGGGTGAATCGGATGGCAGTTAGTTGGCTGGGTGCCTGTGCCTCTGCTCCAGGGTTCAACAATTCCAACCTTAACTCCAGAGCCGCCAGCTTTTACTGCTGTTTCAGGGCCTGATTAGGTAGGTGAGTGGGCGGGTAGGTAGATGGGTAGGTAGTTGGGTGGGTGGATCAGTAGGCAGATAAGTAGGTGGGTGAGTGGGCAGGTATGTAGAGGGTAGGTAGTTAAGTGGGTCAGTAGGCAGGTAGGTGGGTGAGCAAGCAGGTAGGTAGGTGGGAAGGTTAGTAGGCAGGTAGATGGGTCATGAGGCAGGTAGGTAGGTGGGCAAATGGACATGTAGGAAGATGGGTAGGTAGGTAGTTAGGTGGGCCAGTAGACATATAGGTAGATGGGGGAGTGGATAGGTAGGTAGGTGGGAGGGTCAGCAGGTAGGTAAGTAGTTAGGTGGGTGGATCAGTAGACAGATAGGTAGGTGAGTGAGTGGGCAGGTATTTAAGTGTAAGTAAGGTCAGTAGGTATACAAAAAAATGAGACCGCACCAGCCTATACAATCCTACCACAGTTTAGGTGTGCTTGGTTGGCTGCTGACTGTATACTCAAACCAATGTGGGCTTTCACATAACCCACAACCAAAGCCTTTCCCTAAATTATGGCACCACCACACTAAATATAGTAAAGTAATAATAATTTTATTGTTTGTCCAAATCTTTCTGCCCAGATGAAGTAACGGGGTTACCGTTACGAAACGCGTCGGCTGGGACGGGGTGTAGCGCTTGGCCAAATATTGCTCCTAATGGTGATGTATATAGCACAATTGTTTTGATTTTTGTTATTGTTTTTCCTCCCCTGGTTTGTCCTCAGGGGGTTCATTGATTAGCTTGAGTATAGCACTATAATTGCACTTTATGGTATGCACTAATGTATTTATGATTGATTGTTAGATTGTAGTTTTTATATGTATGCTTTTGTAACATGTATATAGGAATATGTGGTGTATAACCAATTGACACAATATATGGTACACTTATGGTTCTAGGAGGGACACTTTGTGCCTATAGCGCCCCCGTATGTAATTGGATCTTTTTAATTGTTTTTAATCAATTTCTGGTGTTTTGGACAAACAATAAAATTATTATTACTTTACTATATTTAGTGTGGTGGTGCCATAATTTAGGGAAAGGCTTTGGTTGTGGGTTATGTGGAAGCCCACATTGGTTTGAGTAAGGTCAGTAGGTAGGTAGATGGGCAGGTAGGTAGTTAGGTGGGTGGCTCAGTAGGCAGATTGAATAGGTGGGCAGGGAGGTAGATGGGTAGGTAGGTGCATCAGTAGGCAGATCTGTGCATGAAAGGGAAGGTAGGTAGGTGGGAGAGTCAGTAGGTAAGTTGGTGGCTCAGTAGGTGGGTAGATTTGTAGGTGGATGAGTGGGCAAGTAGGTAGATGGGTAGGTAGGTAGTTAGGTGGGTGGGTCAGCATGCTAAAGTCAACACATTTTTAAATACAATAAAGAAAGTTACTCACACTTCCTGGAGATCGGAGCTGGAGAACCCTCCTGACTCGTTTCATGCTACCGGATCGAGTTCACTGACAGTAAAAAGCCCACACGCTGGCCAGATGATTGATCGCCTGCTGGGCCGATGCTCCCTCCTGCATGCCAGCTGGTTGGCGAAACCTGCTGATGACCGTTCCTCCTGCTCCCCAGCCAGCCGATCCTTCCGCCTGCCTGCTAGCTCGCCGCCTGAACATCCTGCCCGCCTGCTAACTAACCGCCCGAACCTCCGGTCCACTTGCCTGCTAGCTAGCCACCAGAACCTCCCACCCAGGGCGGCCCCCTGACTGGCTGCTTGTCTCATGCCCCGACAGGACCGCAGTCCTTCCGGTTTTGCGATAGAACGCACACCGCATTTCTGGGTCTCGGAGGCCATCACCGCGTCACTTCCGACCCGACACGGAGGGGTATACGCTCTGGATTCCGGGCGGCGGGGACGCGTTTGCTTTGACCGGGCCGCGGGTAAGTATAAATGAGCTTCCTCTGTGTTGATCAAGTCCCCTCACCCAGCAGAAGCGGCACGGGAAGCCACGTGCGCAGGTGTTTCCTGCTGCGTCTGCCCTATTATTTGACCATATTCACTTGTCTTTTTTTACACATTTAGGGTCCGTTTGTGTCCATAATTATTTCTTGATGGTTTTGGTATTTGGATTTTTTGTAAAAAATGGTTATAGACTGTATTGATAGTGTGTTTTTATATGCACATAAATTGTGATGTAAATGTTTTTGAGTACTTTTTCCGATGTTATTCATGCACAGCACCAGTCACTTTATATTTATGATTTAAGAACCCAGACATTTATCTTTGTGCCTGCACAAATGAACTTTTAGTAAATATGAGGGATTTTTTGGGGATATTGTTCCCCATAGATATTATAAGATTTACATTTTTGTGGATATGCATTTGGGCAGATGTAGCTGTTTTTAACTTTGTCTTTATTGTTGTAATTGTCAGTCCCTTGTATATATGTATATATATATTTTTGGGAATAAAGTTTTTGTAACTTTTAATTGTTGGTGCTCCTATTTGGGGTGGATGCGGTGGATCGCACACAGTCCTCCCCGTGCTTTTGTAGCCAAAATTATGTGCTCAATAAGCTGAACTTATCTGTACAGTTTTTTTGCTCTGTGTTTGTTTGAAACTTTGTCATAAAAAAAGCAGTTTTCTGTAGAAACAATGTGTTAATGTTAGCAACATACATCAAAGTGGTGATTCGAATATATATTCTTAAGGGCCCTCTGCCCCTAATGTATTACTGCATCTATGTGATTATTTTCTTGTCTGTTACATTTGATTCATAATATTGTGTATTTTATATGCATTATTGTTTTCATAATTTTTTTTTATAATAGATCTTTATTGAGGTAGATAAGTCAGTGAGGCAATTGAAGAAAACCAAGAAGGAAAAGTTTCATACAGCAGACAAGTCCAGAACATGTGTTACACTAAGCCATAAGAATAATCACTATATGTATAATCCCCTGGACCGTTGCTATCTCCACCCTCCTGACTATCCCCTAGATTGAGCCCCACAGTTCTCATCCACCGGCTTTTTTTACTTTATGGGAGTAAGGGGAAAAGGGGATAGGGAACGAAGTGGTGAGGTTGGAAAACAAGATGGGGTGTGGGGGGGAAGGGGGGGGAGGATAAGGAGGGGAGGGAGGGATGGGAAGGAGATGTGGCGTTAAAGGGGGGAGCATCTCTCCGGTCCATACCCCCCCCAGGGCCACCCCCCGCCCGGCCGAGCATCCCTCCACCTGCATCAGGCACCTCTCGTCTCCGTACCAGTACCCCGCATGATCATGTTGTACTCCGAAGTTTCTTGCCTTCAGCGGACTCTATGAACATGTCCCACGGCAACCACAGGTACCTATGCTTTTCCTCCGAGCCCCTGAGAAGGGGCGTCAGGTTCTCCATGCGTCGAATGTCCTCTACCCTGCATATCCAGGAGCTGATGGTAGGTATAGCGGAGGACTTCCACTGGGCTGGAATATACGACCTGGCTGCGTTCACCAGATGGATAGTCAACGACTTTCTGTACTTCCCAACCTCTCCACTAACGGAGTGCAACAGTAGTGCCTCCGGGGAGAGTGGGATGTCATCTCCTGTTATCTTGCGGATACACTCTACAACACTCCTTCAGAAGCCCTGTATTTTTTCGCATCCCAAAATATGTGGAAAATGGTACCTTGGGCCCTCTCACACCTCCAGCATAGTGGCAAGACTGATAGGTAGAACCGATGTAGCATTTGAGGAGTCCTATACCAACGGCAGAGGATTTTATACCCCGCCTCCTGGTATGAATTGCTAACCGATGCTCGTTGTGCCAGTTCAAGAATTTTCTTCACTTGGTTTGGAGAAAAGGTGACTTTATGGTCCCTTTCCCATGCCCCAATAAAGTTTGGCACGAAGGTCTCCCCAGGGTCCACCAGTAATTGGTATACTATGGATAGTGCTCCTCTAATCGGCTCCGAAGACGAGCACAACCGTTCAAATGGCGTTAGCTTCCTTCCAAACTCTTCGGGGGGGGGGGGGCAAGTTGCCAAGAAAATGGGTGATCTGAAGCGCTCTCCAGTGCGACAAGTAAGGTAGGTCCCCCCACGCCATAAGCTCCTGCTGGGTTTTCCATCTGGAGCCGCTCAGGAAGTCATGGGTTGTGCCTCTACCGGGCATTCTCCACTTTTTAAATCCCACATGTAGGCGAAGGGGCAATGGGCTATGGGACGAAATCCAGAGCCCCTATGACCGATCTGAGCGGGCAGGGCGAAGGGGCTATGTTCTCCCTCGCGGCTTGTCTGGCCCACACCTGTAGGGTCAGGCCTATATTTTGGGTGCTCCCTAAGCATGCTCGGGATCGCGTTGGGAGACCAGGGTAGGCCCGCCAGTGGGAGCAAGCACCATGTTTGCTCCAATTGGACCCACCGCTTGTGTTTTCCGTGAAGGTTCCAGTCTACAATTCTGCCCAGGTGTGCCGCTGCGTAGTACACTTTGACATCTGGGAGTTCCACTCCCCCCCTTATTTTCGGTAAGGTGAGCAGTCTTTGTGAAACTCGTGGACTCTTGCCTCCCCACACAAATTTTATGAGTTCTGTTCGCTCTGTTTTCAAGAAGGAGGCTGGCAGGTGGATGGACCTGAATAGGATAACACGTTCATTTTCAGAACATTGCACCTGCTAAACCAGGACTGTATCCTGTCTTTCCAGATGTTGAGATCCCTCTTAGTTACTGTTAGCAGTGGAGGGAAAGTTTTTAGCAAACACTTCTTTCAATGAAGGGGTAGTCTGTACTCCCAGGTATGAAATTGATCCTGTTGCCCAGCGAAAGGCAAAGCTGTTTTTGATCTTCGTCAAGTGTCTCAGTGGCAGGGAGACATTTAGTGCCTCCGACATTTGTAAGTTTATTTTAACGTTCGAGAGTTCGGCGTACTCTTTGAACTCCCTTAACAGGCTAGGAATGGTGGTCACCAGCTGGGTGATACAAAAGAGAAAATCGTCAGCGAAGGCTGCCACTTTGTATCAGAGCCTCCGCCTCTCACCCCTTTTATATATGGGTTCTCCCTCACCCAACAGAGGAAGGGTTCCAATGTTAAAATTAATATGATCCGGGACAACGGGCATCCCTGTCTCGTTCCATTTTTAATCATAAAAGGTTCCGAAAGCATCCCGTTGACCTTGACACATGCTGACGGAGAGGAATACAGAGACAGTATCCATGTCCTTATGTTTTCCTGTAGGCCCAGATGTTCCAGGGTGGCCCGAATAAAATCCCAGTGAACCCTATCGAATGCTTTCTCCGCATCCGTGGAAAGCAATATGGCTGGGATCTTTTCTTCATGGATCAGATGGATGAGATTGAGGACACGGGTCACTTTGTGTCTAGCTTCTCTTTTTGGGGTAAAGCCTGCTTGGTCGAGGTCTACCAGCTCGCTTAAGTTTGATACAAGTCTATTGGGTAATATTTTAGCGAACAATTTCAAATCAACGTTAGATTTTAGAAGAAAACCGCGCTTAAACCTTATCCAAAAAAATAATAATTCTTAGATGGTGATTAAACTGCTCGACGTGTAAAATCCAGTTATCCCTATGGATTAGACATAATATTAACAATAAAACACAGAGCATTCAATTTAAACAGGAAGTCCAGAGAAAGCTAAATGTCCACAATTAATCTTCAAAGTTCAGACTTTAACTAACTTCCTTAGGGTTTCAGATGGTTGTCCCAAGGTGCATGCATTTATAATAACATCATAGCGGTGTCTAGAAGTAATTCACTTCAAATATCCACCTCGTGCCCGCCACCTGTATTAATTACTCTTACCAGATGGTGAACTGTTAATGCACTTCAAGTTAAGTCTTTTTCTTGCTTTGTAGGTCACGCTCTCTAAGACCATATAATCCTTACTATTCAATATGGCTCTCAGTTGTAATTTTAGAGAAATTATCTCAGAATGGATATCATAAAGGAGATAAAACCAATGGAGATATCCTGGCATCGCTCTTCTCTCTCCAGTAGTAATGGCGCGCGGCGGGCTGCAGGGGGAGCCTCCTCCTCGGTGTGCGCTGAGGGTGGCCGTCTGCTGCTGAAGAATCCTGTGTTCCCCTGAACACGAGCAGCCGGGCTCCCCGCACACCCGAGCATCACCTCAGCGCACACCGAGGAGGAGGCGCCCCCTGCAGCCCACCGCGCGCCATTACTAGGTGGATATTTGAAGTGAATTACTTCTAGACACCACTATGATGTTATTATAAATGCATGCACCTTGGGACAACCATCTGAAACCCTAAGGAAGTTGGTTAAAGTCTGAACTTTGAAAATTAATTGTGGACATTTAGCTTTCTCTGGACTTCCTGTTTAAATTGAATGCTCTGTGTTTTATTGTTAATGTTAATTTCAAATCTATGTTTAGTAGAGATATCGGCCTATAGTTGGAGCAGAGCAGGGGGTCCTTCCCCTGCTTCGGTATGACCGTGACTTGGGCCCTTAGCATGTCCGGTGGGAATGTCTGCTCAGTCGAAATGGAGTTAAATGCGGCTACCACCCGTGGGGTCAGAACATCCCTCAGCCATTTATAGTAGCACAGGGTGAACCCGTCCGGGCCCGGGGACTTGCCCATCTGCGAGGATTTGATTGCTTGAGCCCACTCCAGCTCGGAAATAGGATCCTTCAGGGCCTCTATGATCTCTGGACTTAGTACAGGGAGGCCTGAAGCCGCCACGTACCCCCCCTGCTTCATGACATCCCGACTGCTTCCTTCACCACATAGGCTGTACAGTTTGCAGTAAAATTCCTTGAAAGCCGTAGCAATGTCATCCAGATTGGAACAAACCCATCCTCTGGCTCCTAAAATCTGTGGGACGAAGTTGTTCGCTCTCTGCTCTTGGATCGCCCTTGCCAATGAGCGGGCACATTTATTTCCGTATTCATAGAAGGAGCGCCTAACCCTTAGGAGCAAGGCTTTGGCCTTGACCAGCAATATGTCTCTCAGGTTTTCCCGTGCTACCGCCAGCTCCTGCCCAACTCTCACTGCTTGCTGTCTTTTGTGTTCGGCTTCGCGTTTGCCAATCTTCTCTAGCAGGTTGCTAGTGACTTTGTCTCTTTTTTCCTCCTGGACGCCATATTCAGTAGGATAGCCCTAATATAATATTTAGGGGCCACCCACAGGTTGTGGGTCTAGCATCTCCGGTCTCCAGTCTAGCATTCAGATCAAAGTAGGATCTGAGCTCTCTCCTGACCTCCTCCTTTAAGGCTGGGTCTTGGAGTAGAGACTCATTAAGAATCCACAAATTTGGTTTCGAGGGCCACTCTGGAATTCTTACTGAGAGCGAGATCAGGGCATGGTCTGATATCGTGATAGGATCTATCTCGGCCCTCTGTGTGAGCTGAGGGTGCCTATGCTCAATAAAGAGGTAATCGATTCTTGAATAGGAATCATGAGGGGGAGAGTAGAAAGTATAATCTCTCCCTCACAGGTTTTGCATACTCCAAGGGTCCACCAATTGAGCCATCCTAAGGGCTGTTTTAAGTTTCTTGAGGGCCGAGAATGAGAGGTGGGAGGCCTTCCTAGACACATCCAGAAGTGGGTCTAAGGCCACATTAAGGTCCCCTCTGAAGATCACCATGCCTTTCGAAAAGGTGTGGAGGGTTTCTCTATAAACTGTATTTGGTCCACATTAGGTGCATAGATATTTGCGAATCTGCAGATTTGTTTGCCCATTCTCCCCTTAAGGAAGATGAACCTACCCTCCTCATCTGACGAGCTATCCATGAAGGTCCAGGGAGCGAGGAAGCGAGCAGAATGCCCACCCCCATTGATCTTGCATCAGGCGAGTACGAGTGATATCCTGTTGGGAAGCGCCTATCCGAGAATTTAGGGGTCTTTCCTTTCTGGAAGTGTGATTCCTGTATGAACACCACTTGGGGTCTTCGCTTCCAAAATAGAGTCAGGCACATCTTCCTTTTCTCAGGAATGTTGAGGCCTTTGGCGTTCAAGGAAACGATTTGTAGCTCCATTGTGCCCTCGGTCACCGGGCCATACACCAGCGAGGCAAGGCAGATGAGGGGTTAAACCAAAAGAAACAAAAGAGAGGTGGCAGCCGCTCAGACCATTTTATAACTAACCAGGGAGGTGCACATTAGCAGGGCAATTAGAATACAAAAGTCTTAAAGGGGCCACAGCACTCAAACCAGCTAGCTTGCTGACCAACCCACAATCTGTCTCTAAACTAGGTTAAAAACAGGGGGCTTGGTCACACACATCTGCAGAAGTATGCTTAAGCTGCACCACCAGCGCCAAGGTGCCCCTGTGAGGTGCAGTCCTAACTCTAGTACTAATTCTAGTCTCTAAGAGCCCCATTTGGGACATACAATGCAATAGATAAATTGGGAGCAGGCTTACCTGAGGTTGCCCTAAACCTCAAGTGCAAGCCATGGAGTGGAAGGGTCAAAGACCTTGCAATACAGCCTAGACCCCACACTCCATGTGCTTGCACAAATTCAAAAGAAACAAAAGAGGGGTGGCAGCCGCTCAGACCATTTTATAACTAACCAGGGAGGTGCACATTAGCAGGGCAATTAGAATACAAAAGTCTTAAAGGGGCCACAGCACTCAAACCAGCTAGCTTGCTGACCAACCCACAATCTGTCTCTAAACTAGGTTAAAAACAGGTGGCTCGGTCACACACATCTGCAGAAGTATGCTTAAGCTGCACCACCAGCGCCAAGGTGCCCCTGTGAGGTGCAGTCCTAACTCTAGTACTAATTCTAGTCTCTAAGAGCCCCATTTGGGACATACAATGCAATAGATAAATTGGGAGCAGGCTTACCTGAGGTTGCCCTAAAACTCAAGTGCAAGCCATGGGGTGGAAGGGTCAAAGACCTTGCAATACAGCCTAGACCCCACACTCCATGTGCTTGCACAAATTCAAAAGAAACAAAAGAGGGGTGGCAGCCGCTCAGACCATTTTATAACTAACCAGGGAGGTGCAACCACCCAGACAGAGAGAGGGCTCAGATGGGAAGCGAAGGAAGGGAGCGAGGGAGCCGGAGGGGGGTAGCAGAGAGAACCAGTCCCTACAAATCTGAAGGGAAGGGGACAGGGATGGGGGTAATCAAAGAAGGAAGGGGAGTGGAATGTAAGGAGAGGAGGAACGTAGAAGGGAAAAATAAACACCCATCTACTCAGGTCTCTTGTACCCTGACGAGCTGGCCTATGTGGGGAGTAAGAACTGTTGCGTTGCACAACAACGGGGGTCTCCCACCCCCAGCCCAGGGCAGCTCCTCTCGCAAGGAACGATTCAAAACTTAACTCAGCTTAACATATTCCACCCTTCCGTCCCCAGTGAATGTCATCAGGGACGGGCAAGTCTCTCACAAACATATACAACCTATACATATACAAAACTAATAACCACTTGCATAAAACACATAGTATACAATTATCCAAGCCTCGGGCACCCACCGCCCTCCCCACAAAAGGGTCCCCCCGAATCGGCCAACGGGCACCCCGAGTCCCCTGGTGAGCCAGGCCCCCATAGCACACGAGGCCAGAGAGGTCAGTACTAACCGCCCGTCGGGGCCCGGCGAGGAGGGGGGAACCCCAGCGGGTAAGACCCCCCCGGCCACGATCCTGGGCCATTGAGACACATGCATGTCTGTCAACACCATTCCCCACAGAGCCCGTACAAATCTCAGAGGCCCCCACTGGGGCCGGGGGGGCCCAGTACCCCCCAGACCCGGGGAGGGGGGCAGGGGCATCCCCGACTCGGAGGGGGGGCGCCACCCGCAGGGGGCCCAGCCACCAAATCCGCCTATCCCTACCCACCGTGAGGCCATCGGTCCCCCCCCACCCGACCGAGGGGTGTCAATGGAGGAGGGGAACCACCGCCCCCCCACCGCAGACACAGCCCGGGCCCGCACAAACCGAGGCCGACTCCGGCACCATGTCTCAGGTGTTCACCAACCAGCTCCCACCCCCGGAGGCTGAGCACCATGCACGGCTGCCACAGAGACCTTGAATAGTAAGGTGCAGGGAGGCCGGAAGGGGGGATGGCCTGGAGGGAGCCCCCACCAGGAATCCATGGCACACAGGTCGGGGGCCCCGGGCCACGCCCCGAAAAGGGTTCGTGGCTAGAGGCCAAGGCCCTGCTTAGATCCGAGGCCCGTCGAGCCAGAGACCCCAATGGGGTCCAGAGGGGGGAGGCCCCAGGGGAGCCTCCACCACCCATCTACATCACCCAGGGAGGCCAAGGGCTCGCCCAGGTCCAGGGGTCCGCCAAACCCGAGACTCCAATGCCCAAGAAAGGCCCCAGGAGTCCCCCACCCCCCAATCCACACTATACAGGCCCAGGGCCGGACAACGTCCCGAAAAAGGTCCAATGTGGCGGATAGAAGCAACAGCCAGGTCCAGAGGTCCACCCGGCAGGGGGGCCCCGATGTTGCTCCATCCATGACGGGCAGGGATGTGGGATGGCGGCCGGGCAAAAAGTCCGGGGCCAGGGACCAAAGCATCTGCGGGGAGTCGACGCCAGGCCTGGCAGCTGCCGGGAATCACTCAAGGCCAAGGGCGAGGTCAAATCGGGGGGCCGGGGGGGGGGAATGGGCTCGGGGACCCCACCACTATCCCGCCACCTGCGGGCAGGGGCCCTGGGCGGCGTCCCGTAGAAGGTCCTATGCCACAGGGCATAACGTCCGCTGGCTCCGGGGGTCCACCAAATCGCCCCTGGCATCACTTTACCCCCGGCAAAGAAGGGAGCAGGGCAGTGACCGGCAGTAAGTCCGAGACCAAGGACAAAAAAAATGGTATTTACTCTTCTAGAGGCGGGGGTGTGCCCCCCCCCCTTCGTGGAGGCCCCCTCCTAGGTGGGGCTGTTCTTCGTCGGATCCTCTGTGGCAAAGGTTGAAATGATGGGAAGTCCAGCCAATTGGAGACCTCCAGGGGGGCGGCATTCAGGAACACAAACAGGTCGTCAAGGTCTCCGGGGGTTCGGAGAGTAAAAGACCCTCCGTTCTTTCGAACGATAAGATGGAAAGGGTATCCGCATCTGTAAACTGCTCCGTTTTCCTTTATTTTCTGTAGGAGGGGTTTCAATTGCCTCCTCATCCAGAGCGTGGATCGGGCCAAGTCTGGTAAGATGGTTAATGGTTTGGAGTCATGAACAACTTGGCCTGCCTCCCAGGCCTTCCTCAGGATTTCTTCTTTGATTCTGAAGTGGTGAACTCTGCAGAGTATGTCGCGAGAGGCATCTGGGGCGCCCAGTGGCCGACCCGCCACCCTGTGGATCCTATCCAATTTAATGACGGCAGATGGAGGGTTCCCCAACAGTAGGTTGAAAACCGAGGTAGGGATCGGTTCTAAGTCCGCGTACTGGGGCAGTTCGGGGAGTCCTCATATAGGGGTTATACAGGTTGTTCCGCCTACTCCTGTCCTCTAGGTCATCATTTTGGATCTTGAGGTTGGAGATTTGCATTGCTTGTAGATCATTGGCCTGTTCCAGGTGGGTGAGGTGGTCTTCAGTCGCTGCTCTAGCGTTCTCCAGGGCCATGACCCAATCTTCTACTGCCTACTGGACAACCTCAAGATCTTTTAGAAAGGCTTTTTCAATTCTTGAAATCATGGTTTCCATATCTGTCTTAGTGGGGATAGATTTCAGGTCAGCCTTTGTAGGGAGTGAAAGCAGAACGGAGCGCAGGTCCAGGTCCAAACTCAGTTGGGGCACGTGCATAGCCTCTTGTGACAGCAACTCTCCCCCCTTCCTTCGTGCGGGAGTTGGACCAGGAGGTCGCGGTGGCCCACGTATGTCCCACGGCCCCGGGGACGACCCTCCCCCGACACAGACATAGGGGCTGTCGTTCCTCGCTCTGCTGCTCCGGCGCAGGGGGGGGCGAGGGGTCATTGTGCCCGAGGAGGCAGACCAGGTCTGCGAGGTAGCCCCATGTGTGGCAGGTGTCTCCCTCCGGGCCTCTGATGCTGTGTTCTCCAGCTCCAAGTGAGTGGAGCCGAGCCACGAGTTTGGGATGCGCCTCCGTCCTCCATCCCCCATTGCTAATTGCATCCGAGTTGGCTCCTCAGACGTCGCACTCCAGTCCACACTCGGAGCTGGGGTCGGGGGGCGCCTGATCAGTGCTCCAGCATGGTATGTGTCTGGCCCTTTAAGAGATTGCCTGTGCTGCCCATTTGGCTGTGATGGGCTGTGGACTCTACTCTCCTTGCCAGGTGAGGATGGAGCTGGGGATTCCCTCCCTCCCTCCCCCTCTCTCCCAAAACTTTGTGACCCCCACGAGTGGGGGGGGGGGAGTCCATGTAATTGGCTTCAGGGCTGGGGGGGGGCTTCCTCCGACCTCACCCCTGAGTCTTGCACCGCTCCCAGCGTTGGCAATGCCCTCCGCACGTAGCAAGGGGAATCCGCGCCCGCCGCTCCCAGTACCTCTTTCCGCTCTTCAGCTGCGGCTGACGTCCCTGGGTCCCTCGGCGCCTCCATCGGCTGACAGGCGCCTTGTCCTCCTCCTCCTCCCATCTGCTCGTGCGGCGGGGACAGATGACAGGGCTGCTCGGTCTCCACCAGCACTCGCGTGTCCTCAGCCCGCCTTCTCTCCATTAGGTCCGGTGCCGTGCTCGGTCCTCCTCCTCCCTTCTAGGCCGCAACCGCCGCCATTTTGCCATGGCGTGTGACCGCTCCTAGGGGGGCAGAAAGCGAGTGATGCCGCCTCCCTCCTCTCTCCTCGGGTCCCGCTGCTGTGCACGCTGTCTTCCCATCCTCGCCATGGGGCGCCTGGGCTAGGGTCGCAGAGGAGCTTCAGAGCGCATGTCCATCCGCTGTCATGCCGCGGCCACGCCCCTGTTTTCATTATTTTATCTACTTGTCTTATCTTACACCTGTACTTGTGTCTTGTAAAGCGGCATGGAATACGATGGCACTTTACAAATAAACAACAATAATTATAATAATATCAGAGACTTCTTGACTCTGGATTGCTAAACATCTTATTGGCGGAGACAACAGGTTTAACCCTTTCTGCTCTCATTCAAACTCTGCAGATAAGGGGATCACAATCTTGTGTTCCATTAGCTAAAGGAACACAAAAAAATACTGCTGCTTTATTTAGCCAAAGCTGTTGATGAATTCACCTGTTAAAGTGGAAGGATTCTGGTACTTGTAGTCAATAGTTTTTATTCAAGGCCAGGAAAGCTACTGCCACTTTAGAATCATAGACAAAGTAATATAAGAAGCTTGGAAACAGCATGTTGCTAAGTAAATAACAGGTATGGGGGCACAATCCTAAGACAATAAGGCAGAACACCAAAACCTGACAAAAAGGGTGTTTCCTTTTAATAAAACAGGGAGAGGCCTCTTGCAGTGGTCTTCCATGTACAAAGTCAGAGCTTTAGGTCTCATTGGTACAGAAGGAAAAACTTTGAAGGGTCTCAGGCATTAAACTGATGAAGGATAAAAGTCAGATGTTCATTACTTAAAATTATAACTTTAGATCGCTGTATTTTTGGCAGAAGGCCAAGTGATAGAGTGATGTTAGAGATGTATATACTATACAGGCAACAAAAACAGCTGCGACTGGGCCCCTGGCACATAGTATGTGCCCCTGGTTTCAGCAGCAGCAGTGCTACATACTTACCTACCCAGATATGCACCTCCTTCATCCACGCACTTTGCCCCTACCTTCTCCTGTGCACACCTTCCCTGCCTCTGTATACCCCCCACACCTCAGCAGATGTGCTTGCCTGACATAGATAGTCATTGGAATCATAGTGACTGCTTGCTTGAGCAGTGCATCCCAAGTGAGTTAACATTGAGTGACTATTTCTAGCTGTCCCTCTGTTACTGAAATGGCCATTTAGTTACTGCTGTGCTGCACCAAACCTGTAACCTCTGAGGGACTATTTGTCCAGTCAGTCCACTCTGCCCATGTGTGATCTTTATTGATCTTCAGAATTATTCTGTGAAACTTGGTGTGCTGACCTGACTTTAGATAGCTCACCATCCTGTCTCTACCTTGGTTTTAACATTCTGTGACTACCTACCTGATTATTACCTGGCCTGTTCTTGGACTTCCCTACTTCCTGGTTTGCCCTGTCCTTCCCAGTCCCTGTCCCAGTCCTTCAAGTCATACTGGATAGTTTTCCGGAGGTGTTGATTGAAAAGTCAGCTGATTTAGAGAGGAACAACATCCAAGAAAATTACTGCCCCACTGGATCGGCCAAACTCTTCCAGGTTCCCATATGGACCACTCAGCCAATCAGCAGTGCACATTCCATTCAGACTTCCTTTGCCACACAGCTCAGGGTGGCAAAGTAAATCTGAAGGAAGTCTGTGCTGCCCATTGAGAATTTACAATTGCCAATTGACTTGCCAATACATGGTATGATCATAGAGGTCCCACACAGTGGGAAAACCCAATTCAGGATGGCCCATAAATAGATAGAGCAACCATCTCCCATAAGTCTTATAGACTTGAGGGAAGTGTTGCTTCTCTTTAAAAGGCAAGTTGGGTTTGGTTCACAACAATCTAGATTGGGGAAAGTATATTGCAAGGGCCTCAAACTTTTAGACAGTTAGTCCACAAAGCTAACCCAAAAACCACATATACAGATGAGAACAGCACACACAGTATTTTCATATGGTAAACCCAAATTTTATTATATTGCACACATAACAGCCACATCAAATTCAAATCAATTTTAAAAACAAAGGGTACCCACTCCCCTCACTGTACCTCCTTTAAAATATGCATGTATCACTGTAAAAACTGAACCAACAGTACAAAGATAAAGAGACACACCCACAATAAACACCAGAAAAAATATTATGACAGGGCTCCAACTGTTTACTGTGTACAGGCACATCTGTACACGGATGTTCCTTGTGTACTGAGGTGCCCAAATAACTCAATGAGAATGCACTGTACTGAGACTTCAACCACCAGCCGCACCAACTTCTAATCACTGCAGATGAGAGATGCGTGGCGTGATATTGGGTAGCAGGTAAGTTGGGTGTCTAGTGCCAGAGAGCACCTAATGTCTGATGTCTGAAGGGAAAGTCCACAAAAGAGGACTTTCCATTTAAGCAACTATATATCAGAAAGTTAAAACTAAATAACCATTCCTATCATAATCTGAAAAACTTGCATCAGCAATTTAGTTGAAGGTAGTGTAGACGGTAGAGCGCCTTAAAACAACCCACATGCTTCATGACCACATGCTCATCCAGGTTAATGAGATACAGATGCAGCTTCCTTTAAAACTCAACTTGTTGCACTGGTGCATCGTGCTATCTTTAAATCCTAAATGCTTTTTAATGGCTTCTTTGTGAGATATCACAATGGTTGCGCTGTGATGTGTTGGATAACGATTGCTATCTGTATTATCATGAAGTCCCCAGTCAAACATGGTGTCTAAAAGCAGCAGATGTAAAGGACGAATGCATTGCAGGATAGAACAGGATATGACAGTGCATCTGCAAAGGGTGGGAGGAGATGGAAGCCACAACAGCATGCACCCCCAATGTACCCACAGGCAAGTGGGGCAGTGGAGACAAATCCTCCCATAATCAGGTTCCATAGGGAGAACACAAAAAATAGTATTACTATAAATAGTCACTATTTAGTCCATCGAGGAGTCAGATGTTCACCCATTCTAGTGATGCTTGTTTTATATCCTTAGCAGTGAGGACAAACACTGATTGAGGCGGGGCAAAGAAGAAACACCACTCCCAGAGGGAGACTGTACTAACATTAGCCTGACCGAAGTTTTTTGCCCCCGAGATTCAAATGGCCTCAAATGAAACAACATTGCTGTCAGGGCAGTTCGAGGTTATAAACTTCACCTCTACTCCTTTTTCAGACCTTAAAAGGTCAGTTTTGTCATATGGTTTTTACCGACACAGCAGCTAGAAACATTTCTAGCCATTAAAGATCTATTCTTTGGCAGCAGGTTGTAGTTTACTCTTGGAAAGGCTCTTTGAAAAGCCCTCTTAAATAGCCTACATACATAGGAACAAGAAGACTTAGAACAACTGTGTGGCCACATGTCTGAGCAGTTATCACCAGGAAACCCACAACCACATCTTCCAGGCTGTCCACATCATTTTTCAGCTTGTAAATCAGGAGTTACCAAGGTTTTCTCTCCACCAAATCTGGTAGCTGATGAGGTGTCGGCGGAAACTACAAGGACTGGAATGTTTCAACAAACAAATTTTGTTCTTCAAATCAGAATAATGGGTGGTCTATAACACTGCCCTCATGCAAATTAAAAGCCTGTTTATCAAGTAAATGTTATTACAGTGCCCCAGTATTTATACACCAGGGTGTGGCTTCAATGGGAATCTTCCTAACTGTCAAATGACCCTAGAGGGATCCTTGTGAAGGCACACCCTGGGGTATAATACCCTTTGTACTGGCGGAGAGAGAACAGAGCCTGGTAAAGTGCCAGCCTGGAAGGAAGGGAGACCCTTGTCCTACTTTCTTCCATACACCGGAAGAGCAGTTATTCTGACTGCTTCTGTCGACAGAAAAGGAGCCTACGAGGGACCCGAAAGGGGTCTGCTGGCCTGCAAAAAATACAGTTGAGAATTTAAGCCATTGTGGCCTGCAAGTCAAGTTGAATAGAATCATCCAGTTTGCCTCTCATCTGGATGGTATTTCTTCCATTCCTGTCTTCAAGCCAGTCCTTGGAGAATGGAAAAATGAATCCCATACTCTCTCCAAAGACTCCAATGTGGATGTGATGTAAATAATCTTGAAGGGCATGTTAAGCGGGCCTTGTTAATTTCCCCAAAGATGCTAAGTTTATTCTATTTTAGTTTGCTTCAAAACCAATCCTGTTTGGTTGGTTAATCAGTTCTGCCCAAGAAATATTTGCATAAACCTGAAGATTGGCAGGATGCAATAACACTGCAATCCCAGCTAAGGAGAGGAAATGCAAAATGGCAACTTGATGAAAGACCTGCCTGACCTGGTGAAACACCAGTGCTTGAAAAAACCCTTTCGTGGTGTAAATGCAGATCTCATCTTCTTCAGGAACCTGAAAGAAAGGTATATATATATGCATTGATGCATCTGTAGGCTTTGCAATGGCCTTCTCTAGAGGCTGAGCAGTTCTGCATGAGTGAGACTGGTGCAGCTCATAGGCAGGTCCTCTGGGGACCCCTGCCTAGAGGGACACAAATCTGTAGCCAATCTTCACCCTCTCCTGAAACATGTTGGTGCTAAGGTGTGTGCTGGGATATCATTGTTTTTGAGGCTGCAATGGGGACTACTGGAAACCCTCTTGTCAGGAGACCATTCTATATTGGTGTCAAGGTGGGAAACCACTGTGGTGTGAATTGAAAACCTATTCCGGAGCATATCATAGATCCTCTCCAATACCATGTTTCATAACCACCTAATGCATTGTGTCACCACTGGTAAACAGCATAATCTTGTTAGGAAAAATGTGTGAGGATCATCTTACTAATGGTCATACTGCAATTACCTAATGATCACATGAAATAGTCTAATTATGCATTCACCTCATTAACAATACCTACATTTACATAATTACTCATGAAAGAAAGACACACAGGCAAAAGCATTGTGATATAGTTTAGCACAGATGCTCCACATAGAGAATGCCCAAGGTCCAATCCCAAGTTACTTGATGAATAAGCTATTAAAGGACTGGCTGCCTTTACACACATAATAGTGTTTCACATGTAGAAGGCACTAGGTTCCAAGTAGTTATTACACAACAAGTCCCCTTGCACAGATTGTTTTTAGAGCTTTGGAAAGTGTGAGAAGTAAAAAATGTGGATAATGTGTGTTGGTGCATTGTGGTGTACTGTAGGCTGAAACAATACACAATATACTCTCCTAACTGGTAATTTCCTAACTCTTAGCCATTGTAACAATGTAACATTGTAATTGTAACTTGTAATTAGAAAAATAATAATACTCTATATGCTATATCAAGCATATAAGGGTAGTGTTAGCTACAGGGAACGCCACGAAGACTCAAAAAGCAATGTGTGTTCTGAAAATGCAAATCATTAAAGCAGTTCTGTTCGTTCAAGCTCAACATAGTAGCAGTTTCAGGCTTCATCAAGGCTGCTGTGGATCGTGCACAAGTGGATGTCAATACTAAACAAGCTGGGCAAAAAACAGACAAGGCTTGCCTGTATGACGAGCCTTGTCATAAGTAATAGAAAAAAAAATTGACAATGATGAATTAGCCTCCCTGTCTTCTTGTAGGGCTGACAGCCTTGGCAATAAAATAATGATGCACGGATTTTATATAAAAACTGTTACCTTTTAAGAAATAGTAGGATCTTACTAAACTGCTCCATATGTGATCAGAAATAATGACCAAAACAATATGTTAAGGAATGCATGCAGGGTAATCTCTTTTGAGTAATTTTAAAAATTAAATTTTTTATGCCATTAAAACTGCATCTATACACTGTTCAACTACTCACATTAGAAACCAACTGGGAATCAGCTGAGACCTTGCAGCCTACACAGTAGTCATTTCATCCAGTAATCATTTACTATTACCATTTATTTTATAATCACTATTACAGTAGCAGTACACACTTTATCCATATTGTACAATATTTGTATTGTTTATCCACAATTAGTACAATACCCTTTTAACAACATAAAGCAAGTGAAATGTCCTTAATTCTAATAAACCTAATATACAGTCCTGGAGCTCAAACTCTTTGAAACATGCATCTGATACATCTTCAGTCAACAGTATCCTATAAATAAATCTAGAGTCTGAATTGTATTACACGAAAGCCATATATGACGTAAGTAACATTGATTATCAATTGATTATCATTATTTGGACACTCAAGCGCTTTCAATATATTTAATTTGTAAAAGCTGAATGTCATTCAGTATTTATGATTTTACTCAGGCTTCCTCAAATTGTGAATCTTTTAATGCATGGTATCTTTTTTACATGTGGTATCATTATGTTACTATCCTTTTTTTATTGTTTGAATTGATTAAACTGAGTTGAAAACAATGGGCTCGTAACAAGAGGTTGAAAATCCAAGTTAAAGTAAGACCATTTATTGTCTAAAAAAATAGTATTACTTTAACTTCAGATTTTCTGTCTACATCGATGGTTAACATGGTACAGCAATATATTATCAAGAGGTTAAATCTCTTACTAGGCTGACACTACTCATATAGTCAAGCCATTAAAATACTGCATTGTGCTCTAAGGCCTAAGCAGATTTAGGTGTTGCTGAACAATGTCTGACCTTTTACACTTTGCATCATACATTTACACTATTAATATGGATAATACCATGATAAAAAGCACTATATTCAATTTAGCAAGCACAAGAGGATGACAATGTATCCCTCATGCTCAAACCATCTTAAAGCACTTTACAGAAAGGCAAAACATCTTAGAGACCAGCTTTCTTTTTCTTTCATGCTACTCTTTTGAACTAGGTACCCCACTAAGCCTGGAGCCTTGGAATGGAAAGGCTGGGTAGAAGTCTCCTAGCTCAGGGTAAACTCATCCTTTAACTCTGAACTTTAACTTACTTCCATTAGCCACTCTTCTTTTCACGTCCTTTAAGCGGACCCCTTCTATGGGGCATCTTGGTTAGGAAAAGGTTAACTATGCGGTTAAGGCTAACCAGGGAGCCTTAACTAGGTTAACCAGGGAGAACACTTCTTTTCTCACTGCACTCGCCTTCGGTGTGTAATTCTATTCTTTCTAATTTCCTTCTGTTCCTAGGACCAGGAGCCCTCTATGTGACACTTCAGCTTTGGCTGCCTGGGCAGTAGTTCCTAAGAATTACCTTAAGAATTATTAAGAAAGAACCTTACCCTGCTTAATCCTGTTTTGTGCAAAAATCAACAATCTTCTCTTTTATCTTGAGATGAAAATCATTGAAACAGCACCAGCTTTCTAGCTGTTTCATCTCCTCCAGTTAGGCCTTCTCATGATCAGGCCTATAGCAATGGTGTCATTTGCAACCTTGACAATGGCAGAAGATACACATATGTCATATGTGTATAAAATGTACAGTAGCAGACTAAGAACACACCCCTTATGTGCTGAGGATGAGGGTGGAAGAGACATGGTTCCCCACAAAAAAGCATTATTAATCTCAATTAACTTATACTTACCCTCTTAATTTAGGCTCCCGTGCAGGCTCCTTTAACCCTTTAAGTGCCAGCCTACCTGGAGTTTTTTTGTTGCCAGGCCATTTTGCACTATTTTGCGCTCCCCATGTTCAAATATGATTTTTGAAGGGATTTCCAGAAATTTCCCAGGAAAATTATATATTGTTTTTTCAGCATAGTGTCACGGGGACCACGCACTCACCCGGCCTTCGGTCCCGCGCCGGCTGCAGTCGGTCGGCCGGAGCGCTGGCTGGGCGGCATCTTCGGCAGGCGGCGGCTCGACGGCTTCCGCCCCTGGCCGCCGCTCGGCTGTTTCCGCCGCGAGCAGCCGCTCGGCTGTTTCTGTCGCGAGCGGCGGCTCGGGCGGCTCCGTCACTAGCGGCGTCTGGAGCGGCCGCGTCCCCGGCATCGCGGCGCGCTCCTGACGCCCAGGATCGTGCGAGCACTCAGGATTTATGCCCTCCGGCGGCGCTGCACACAGTGCGCCCGCCGGAGGTAATCAGTTCAGGGCCAATGAGCCCAAGGTTGCTTTTGGGCGGAACGCCCTGTGGTTTGAATGGGGCAATCAGCCCCAGGTTCCTAAGTTTGCACCAATCATGTCCCTCAATCTGGTCGGCCACTTCCTATAAAGGTGTTCCTATTACATTTGATCCTTGCCCGTGATAGCGTGCTGCTGGGTGTGAATTGGTGTCTGTTCCGTCTACGTTATCTTGCCGTCTATGACCATCCTTGATTGCTGCCTGGACCGACCTTAGCCTGTTTCCCTGACCACGATTTCTGCCTGCTCCTCTGTACTGCGTATCTGTGATTCCCCGGTGTGACCTTTGGCTCGACTCGACTATTCTTCTGTCTCATCCTCCTGTACCGCGCTTCATTGGACTGATCTGCCGTGTATGACCCCTGCCCGTTTGACCTTGCCCAGCCTCGTTCCTGGTTCGTTTGCCTTCCCCTGCATAAGTCTGCATCCTTTGTGCTAAGAAGTCCTGGGGCAACCGTGCCCGGTGAGGCGTGTCCAGCGTCCCGGCAAACGGGGGCTTGTCTATAGGCGAAGCTAGCAGTGGAGATTGGGGGTTGCAGACTTAATTGGAAGGTGGGCATCCCACGGGACCTGACATTATCACGGGCCTTACATTATTTCCTAGATGGAAGAATTAATGCAGCATGTGCAAGCTATGGCCACCGCCATCAACCAGCAGGCCCAGCGAGTGGCTACGCAGGAATGTCGCCAACTACCGGCGCCACTGGATTCTGGACCTACAGTTGAGCCAAAGATTCCTCTTCCAGAGAAATTCTTCGGGGAACGGATGAAGTTCTCTAACTTTAAGAACTCTTGTGAGCTCTACTTCCGTCTACGGCCCCACTCATCTGGGTCAGAAACTCAACGAGTGGGCCTAGTTATCTTACTTCTCCAGGGTGATCCTCAGACCTGGGCATTTGGATTGGCACCTACAGATGAAGCCTTACAATCAGTCTCCTCCTTCTTTTCTGCCATGGAGCTATTGTATGCAGACCCTGATCGAGCTTCAACGGCAGACTCCAAACTACGGAATCTTAGACAGGCGAAACGCTCAGCGGAGGAGTATAGCGCAGAGTTCCGTCGATGGGCCATTGATTCCAAGTGGAATGACCCAGTTTTGTGCAGCCAATATAGAATTGGACTCTCAGAAAACATTAAAGATGTTCTAGTGAATTATCCGCTACCCAAAAGCCTTGATGAATATATGCAACTGGCAATTAGAGTGGATAGACGTCACAGGGAAAGAAAAAGGCAAGAAAAAGGCAAGGATCAACCTTGGGGACCCCCACGCCAAGAGTCAAGCCCTAGGGGTGCTGCTGCCCCTTCTTCTATGACGTCTGAAGGGCCCATGCAGCTTTGGCGTAACCCATCTTTCTCAGGCAGAGAAAGTTCGGCATAGATCACAAGGTCTTTGTCTATACTGCGGAAATCCTGGCCACTTCGCCAAAAATTGCCCAAACAAGGCTCCGGTGGCGGGAAACTACAGCGCCTAGATCCTGCTGAGGGACTTCATCTAGGCGGTCAGGTATCATTCCCTCATGTTAATCGGTTACTCCTACCAGTTATGGTCTCTTGGGGTCTTTCCAAGACTTTTGTCTCCGCTTTCATAGACAGTGGAGCGGCTGGCAATTTCTTGGATAGGTCACTTGCCTCCACCCTTAATATTCCATTGATTCCGTTAGAAAATTCCCTTCGAGTCCTGGCTGTCAATAACGAGCCCATCATGGGAGGGTTGGTCTCCTTTAAGACCCCCTTGGTGAATTTAATTGTGGGATCTGCCCATTCTGAAGAATTAGAGTTTTTTATTATTGAGAGTCCTGTTTCTCCTATTGTGTTAGGATTCCCATGGTTAAAAACCCATAATCCGGTTATTAATTGGGAATCTGGTGATCTTGTTAAATGGAGTCCATTCTGTTATGAGCATTGTTTCTCCACATCCCTTAGGTCCTGACAGGTCATCCTTGATGGTTTACCACCAGCCTACGCAGATTGGGCGGATGTTTTCTCTGAAAAATCCGCTGACACTCTTCCCCCGCATAGGACCTATGATTGTCCCATTGATTTGCTTCCAGGCACTATGCCCCCTAGGGGGAAGATATACAATCTCACACGATCTGAAGATCTGGCCATGAAAGATTATATTTCAGAGAACCTCAAGAAGGGATTCATCCGTCCTTCTACCTCACCTGCTGGTGCTGTTTTTTTTCTTTGTCGAGAAGAAGGACGGCGGTTTACGCCCCTGTATTGACTACCGGGGATTAAACAAAATTACAGTCAAGAATAGATATCCGTTACCTTTAATCAATGACCTCTTTAATCAGGTATCTGGGGCTCAGATTTTTTCCAAACTTGATCTTAGAGGGGCATATAACCTTATTCGTATACGCCAGGGAGATGAATGGAAGACAGCCTTCAATGTCAAAGATGGCCACTATGAATACTTGGTGATGCCCTTCGGCCTATGTAATGCCCCTGCAGTCTTTCAAGATTTCGTGAACGACATTTTTCGCGATTTCTTGGGTCGGTTTCTGGTGGTCTATTTAGACGACATACTCATTTTTTCCCATTCCCTGTTGGAACACCGTCAACATGTAAAAGCGGTGTTACAAAGGTTATGGCAGAACCATCTGTATGCTAAAATCTCTAAGTGTGTATTTGAAGTTTCTGAAATTCCGTTTCTAGGATATTTAATCTCCAAGCGTGGGTTGGTTATGGATCCCTCCAAAGTATCCGCGATACTGGAGTGGGAGCAACCTAGAACCCTTAAGGCGCTTCAGAGGTTTTTAGGATTTGCAAATTTTTATAGACAATTCATAAGGGGGTTCTCTTCCATTGTGGGTCCCTTAACTGATCTTACTCGGAAGGGCGCTTTTGTTGAGGAGTGGCCTCCCTCAGCAATAAGCGCCTTTCAACTACTGAAAAAGACCTTTACTTCAGCTCCGGTGTTGATCCATCCCAATACTAATCACCCGTTTCTGTTGGAGGTCGACGCCTCCGAACTTGGGGTGGGAGCAGTTCTCTCTCAGTATTCTGGTAATCCGGAGAGACTGCATCCCTGTGCGTTCTTTTCACGTAAATTTTCTCCTGCTGAACGTAATTATGATGTTGGTAATAGGGAACTATTGGGTATTAAACTGGCCTTTGAAGAATGGCGTCACTGGCTGGAAGGTTCTCTACACCCCATTACCGTATATACAGATCACAAGAATCTAGAATATTTAGAGTCCGCCAAAAGGCTCAACTCCCGTCAGGCTCGCTGGGCACTCTTTTTCTCTCGTTTCAATTTCATTATCACCTACAAACCAGGGAATAAGAATACCAAAGCAGACGCCTTATCTCGAAATTTCGGAGATTGTAAGGATCGATTTGATCCTGCTGAACCGATTCTGCCCTTAGGTTGTATAGTGGGCGCCCTTCTCCCTGATTTGTCTAGTTCTTTGACGCCATATCAGATTGATACTCCTCCCGGTAAACCCTCTGAATGCTTATTTGTTCCACCTCATTTACGTCTCGCCGTTTTACAGGAACTTCATGATGCCAAGTCCGCCGGTCACTTAGGGGGTTCGGAAAACCTTGGCTGTCGCCAAACGCCATGTCTGGTGGGCTACCATCAGCCGTGACATAACCGCCTTTGTTGAAGCATGCCCTGTATGTGCACGGAGTAAGACAACCCATGGATCTCCAGCGGGATTATTAGTACCTCTGGAGATTCCTACTGAGCCATGGTCCCACATATCCATGGATTTCATTGTCGATCTACCTCAATCGCAGGGGAATACTGTAATCTGGGTGGTGGTTGACCGCTTCAGTAAAATGGCACACTTTATCCCTTTGGTAAAACTTCCGTCGGCGCCAGACTTGGTGCAATTATTCATTAAGCATGTTTTCCGTCTCCATGGTATACCACAGAATATTGTTTCAGATCGGGGGGTTCAGTTTATATCCCGCTTCTGGAAAGCCTTTTGTAATCGCTTGGGCATTAAAGTTTCTCTTTCTATAGCTTATCATCCCCAGTCTAACGGACAGACCGAGCGGGTGAATCAGAGTTTAGAACAATATTTACGCTGCTTTGTGTCTGATCGTCAAGAACAGTGGGCGGAATTTATCGAATTTGCAGAATTCGCCTTTAACAATGCGCCTAGCGAGTCGACTAAGTTTTCGCCGTTTTTCTGTAACTATGGCAGGAATCCTAAGGTGTCATCCTTCTCTGGTCCTTCCTCCAACTTGCCGGCCTTGGAGGAATGGCTACGGGAAAGGACTAAGGTGTGGTCTGAGATACAGATGAATCTTAAGAAAGCCTCTGAAAAATATAAAGTGTTCGCGGACCGACATAGATCGCGGGAACCACCATTTCAGGTAGGAGACTGGGTCTGGGTATCCACTAGAAATATTGCCCTTAGACAACCCTCGCCTAAGTTAGGCCCTAAGTACATCGGTCCTTTTCCCATCACTAACAAGCTGAGTAATGTTACCTTTAAAGTCAAGTTACCTATGTCCATGAAGATTCCGTCTACCTTTCATGTTTCCTTGTTAAAATCCGCCAGAAATGTTCAGGTGTCATCTCCTCCTCCAGTCGTAATGGGAGATGAACCTGAATATGAAATTAACAGAATACTCGATGCTCGAATGGTTCGAAATTCATTACAGTATTTAATTGATTGGAATGGTTTTGGTCCTGAGGAGAGGTGTTGGGTACCGGCCAAAGATGTTCATGCCAGAACCTTAGTCAATAGATTCCATCGTGAGAATCCTGATAAACCTGGTAAGGGTCCGGAGGCCCCTTGTGAAGGGGGGGGTAGTGTCACGGGGACCACGCACTCACCCGGCCTTCGGTCCCACGCCGGCTGCAGTCGGTCGGCCGGAGTGCTGGCTGGGCGGCATCTTCGGCAGGCGGCGGCTTGACGGCTTTCGCCCCTGGCCGCCGCTCGACTGTTTCTGCCGCGAGCAGCCGCTCGGCTGTTTCCGTCGCGAGCGGCGGCTCGGGCGGCTCCGTCACTAGCGGCGTCTGGAGCGGCCCCGTGCCCGGCATCCCGGCACGCTCCTGATGCCCAGGATCGTGCTCGCGGGCGCGCGCGAGCACTCAGGAATTATGCCCTCCGGCGGCGCTGCACACAGCGCGCCCGCCGGAGGTAATCAGTTCAGGGCCAATGAGCCCAAGGTTGCTTTTGGGCGGAACGCCCTGTGGTTTGAATGGGGCAATCAGCCCCAGCTTCCTAAGTTTGCACCAATCATGTCCCTCAATCTGGTCGGCCACTTCCTATAAAGGTGTTCCTATTACATTTGATCCTTGCCCGTGATAGCGTGCTGCTGGGTGTGAATTGGTGTCTGTTCCGTCTACGTTATCTTGCCGTCTATGACCATCCTTGATTGCTGCCTGGACCGACCTTAGCCTGTTTCCCTGACCACGATTTCTGCCTGCTCCTCTGTACTGCGTATCTGTGATTCCCCGGTGTGACCTTTGGCTCGACTCGACTATTCTTCTGTCTCATCCTCCTGTACCGCGCTTCATTGGACTGATCTGCCGTGTATGACCCCTGCCCGTTTGACCTTGCCCAGTCTCGTTCCTGGTTCGTTTGCCTTCCCCTGCATAAGTCTGCATCCTTTGTGCTAAGAAGTCCTGGGGGCAACCGTGCCCGGTGAGGCGTGTCCAGCGTCCCGGCAAACGGGGGCTTGTCTATAGGCGAAGCTAGCAGTGGAGATTGGGGGTTGCAGACTTAATTGGAAGGTGGGAATTGCCAAGCACATAGTTTCTAAGTGCTTGGCACTTAACGGTAGGAGAAGCAACCACGTAGAAACTACATGCTTGGCATTTAAAGGGTTAAATGTATTCCACCAGAGCATCAAATGATGCTCCGGCGGCATTTAGCAAGGAGGGGTACACAGCTTCCCCTCTATTCATCCCGGGTCCTGGCTGGGGGACTCCATGATGAGCAGCTGGGGAGTGGCTTTTATATTAAGAGGCAGCACATTTATGGAGACATAGTGGTGTAATGTATGACATCAAAAAATCCCCTCTAGGCCCCTGCCCTTCTGTGACATCAGCAATAACATCAGGGAGATTCCATGGAAGCCATGCCTCCAAGTATTATAGCCAGCTCCCCTTGCACTTACTTCAGTCCCTCGCTGATTAGCAAGGATGAAAGAAGGGGGGAATCTATGTTCCTCCTTCATCCAAATGAAGGCACAACCATCACCTTCTGATGGCTGGCGCCGCAAAGTCTACACGCTGGAGAAGGGCCTGAAGAGCACTGAAGAAGGCAAAGGAGACGGCGCTGGGTCAAAGAAGACCTGCCGGACCCGAGGAAGAAGGCGTCTGGTGGGGGGCAGAAGATGGAAGACGGGAATTGCAGGGACAGAGGCTGCCAATAGCATAGTCTCGATCCCTGGGATACAAGACCTTATGCTTAGTGTCTGGGTTGGTATCCTTTGGGGGGGGGGCATGTTTTATATACATGTAAGAAACATAAAAAAATAAGGTCCCCACTATCACTTACCTGGCTTTAATGAAAGCCAGTTAAGTGGCATTCAATAAAACAAGGGAAAGTGACCAAAAAAATTCAGACAAACATTTTTTTGTTAGCTACAAATTTTATCTAACAAAAAATGGCAAACAATTACCAAATCATTTTAAAAAAACAAACCTGCAGACAGTTTTAATGTAAAACGGGATGCATTTGAAATCTGCATTTAGTAAAACACTTAAAAGTGAAAAAATAAACTTAAAAAAGTTGGGTAATTCTTCATTGGATAAAAATTCTATCTAATGAAAACTGCCAAGAAAATTACAGTGAAATAGCATGCATTTAAACGCTGCATTCAAGAAAAACACTTAAAAGGGAACAAAAAAATAAGCTTAGAAAATATAAATTTGGGATGTTCTTCATTAGATAAAAATTGTATGAATGAAAAATGGCAAAAAAATACCAAAAAAAAATATATAACCCTGCAGGCACTTTCAATGTGAAACGTGGGTGCATTTAAAAGCCCCATTAAGTAAAACGCTTAAAAGTGAAAAAATACAATTAAAGAATAAAAAGGGCTATTCTTTGTTAGTTAAATATTGTACCTAGCCAAATATGCCCAAAAAATTACCAAAAAATATAAAAAAATTAACCTTCAGGCAATTTCAATGTTAAATGGTATACATTTAAAAGCTGCATCTAGTAAAACATTTAAAAGTGAAATAATACAATTAAAAATTAAAAAGCTGGGCTATTGTTCATTAGATAAAAATTGTATCTAGCCAAAAATGCCAAATAAATTTACCAAAAAAGAAGCCCGGCAACCAGCTTTTTTCAGGGCGAACACCGAATCCTGGCACAAACTTCTGGCTCAAGTCTGTGTACGAACCTGAACTTCGGGTTTGGGTTTGCCCATCACTACTTATGATGTCACAAATAGGGGGGCTTAGAAGGGGTTTCACAGGAAAATCCTCTCCTTTCTGTGACATCATACATGACGTAGGAAAAATTAGTATAAAAGTAAATAAGCCAGCTCCACCCGGCCGACACTTCGGTCCCTTGCTGGACAGCAAGGATGAAAGAAGGGGGAACATAGGTTCATCCAAATGGCGATGCAGCCGCCAGCTTCTGACTGCACCACAGTATTCTGACATATTACTTGCACCCCCATTTGGGGGTGTGGAACAGCCTGGTGTCCATTGGTTTGCCACCCCTTGGAAGAGCCCTGCGCCCATACCAAAGGGCATAAGGGCTACTTTCATGGCCAGGGGCTACCAATAGCATGGCCTCTGAGCCCTGGGTTACAAGCCCTTATGCTTGGTGTCTGGGCTGGTTGACTTTGTGGGGGGGGGGGGGGCTTAATAACAATTAGAAGTAATGCTCCATTGTTACTTTCACTGCTAAAATGAATGCTGGTTAAGTGGCAAAAAGTGGGCAAAATAAAATTCAGCCAAAGATTTTTTCATTAAATAAAAATTGTATCTTACGAAAAAATCTAAATGTGTTAATGTTAAAATTAGTTACATTTGTTTAAGATCATGTCATCTTGAGCTGCATGATTTTTAAGTTCGTCCGTACTTAGCCCATTTTGTTTTCCACTTGTTTTCCAGTAAAAAAGGCTCTGAGTCACACAAGAATTGAATTCAAATGTTTTAAGAGATTTTAAGTTTGGAATTTTTGCTTCCAATCGAAAAATCTCGCAAAATGAAAACAAAAAACTCCAAAATTCAATCACCCAAGAATGGCTTGGGCGAATTGCACAAAAAGGTAAAAAAAACTGTGATTTTCACTGGAAAAACAGGCAAGAAAGACGCTCTGAATCAACCTTGCTCATTATAAAAATACCATTTTGTGAAAACTCACCCCGCTTCAAGAAATTCACAACGTGTGGGTAATACTGACCTGTAGAGGGCGATATGCAGAGATGCCAGGAAAAAAGAGAGCCCCTCCCGGTCCATAAATACCTGGGACCTCCCACTCATTACCCAGTATAAGAACAGCAGTAAGGTAAGGGACCAGGAAGAGCCCAACACAAAGCATAACAACGCAAAGTTCACCATATAAAGGATCCAGAATACAAAAGGGCAGGGTGAAGCGGGGTGTGTGACATACTTATAATACCCATTTTACAGGTGAGTATTCACAAAATGGTATTATTCTAAGTATGTCACACACCCCGCTTCAAGAAATTCATAACGTGTGGGACATCCAACAGCAGTGTCCATAAAGCGCAGGGATCCAAAACAAGACAACAAGGCACAACTTAAACCACTGCAGCTTGCAGAACTTTGCGGCCAAACACAGCATCCGCTGAGGCCCGAACATCAACCTTGTAAAACTTGGAAAAAGTGTGAACAGAAGACCAAGTAGCAGCCTTACAAACTTGCTCAACAGAGGCCTGGTGCTGAAAAGCCCAGGACGCCCCAACTGCACGAGTAGAATGAGCAGTAACACGAAAAGGGGGTACCTACCCTTTGGCAGAATAGGCCCCAACTATGGTCTGACGGATCCATTTACTAATGGAAGACTTGGCAGGCGCCAAGCCTTTTCGGGGCCCGGAGGGCACCACAAAAAAGGCATCCGTCTTACGAAAGGAAGACGTTACCTCCAAATAATACTTCACAACACGAACCACATCCAAAGAATGCAGGGCCCTCTCCTTGTCATTGCTGGGATTAGGACACAGAGAGGGCAGAACAATGTCTTGGTTTAGGTGAAAGGCAGAAACAACCTTAGGAAGGAAATCAGACTTGAAACGAAAAACCACCTTGTCCTGATGCCCCTCAAAGTACGGGGCTTGAATGGACAAAGCCGCCAACTCAGAGACACGCCTAACCGAAGTGATGGCTACCAAAAAGGCCACCTTCTGCGTAAGTGAAGACAAGGCAATATCATTCAAGGGCACAAAAGGAGAATCCTGAAGAGCAGAAAGAACCAAATTCAAATCCCAAACAGGGAGCAAAGGTTTTCTAGGAGGCCGCACGTGCGTGACTCCCTGGAAAAAAGTCTTAACCAAAGGATGTAGGGCAAATGACCTTTGAAAGAACACCGACAGGGCAGAAACCTGCCCCTTCAGAGTACTAAGCTGGAGCCCCAGGTCCAGACCATGTTGAAGAAACTCCAGGATTCTGGAGATGGAAAATTCCCTACAAGGCAACGCCCTGATCTCACACCAATCAATATAAGACCTCCAAGTCCTATAGTAGATATTAGAGGAAGACCGCTTCCTAGCACTAATGAGAGTTCGAATCACAGCATCGGAAAGACCATCCTCCTTCAAGATGGAGGTTTCAGCAGCCACACCGTCAAAGCCAGCATTGGTAAATTGGGATAACGTAGTTGACCCTGGGTGAGCAGATCCGGCAGCAGGGGCATAACGAACTGATCCTCTGCTAACCTTACCACATCTGCGAACCAAACCTGTCTTGGCCACCTTGGAGCCACCAGAATTGCTGACGCACCCTCCAGGGCCAGCTTGCGCACCACTCTGGCCACGGAGGGAACAGAAACAGAAACCCCAGATCCCTCCAGTTCAGAGACATGGCATCCACTGCCAGAGCCAGTGGATCCCGTGAGAGAGACACAAATGTCAGAAGTTTGTGATTGTGACGAGAGGCAAAGAGGCCCACCACCGGGGACCCCCACCTGAGACAAATCAAGCAAAACACTTTGGGGCTGAGAGACCATTCCCCCCGGCGAGCTGAGAACCTGCTCAGAGAGTCCGCCTCCGTGTTCTCCGCTCCCGGAATGTAAACTGCTGAAATGCACGGGACGTGGGTCTCCGCCCAGGCCAGAATCAAAGACACTTCCTTGAGGGCACTCCTGCTGCGAGTTCCTCCCTGGTGATTGATGTAGGCGACCGCCGTCCGATTGTCCGACCGGACTTGAACCGGCAATCCTTGCAACTGATGAGTCAAGCAAAACAGAACCATCCTGATGGCCCTCAATTCCAGAACATTGATGGACTCATGAGCCTCCTGAGGCCCCCACAGTCCCTGAAACTGACGATCCTTCCAGAACCCCCCATCCTGATAGACTGGCATCCGTGGTGACCGTCTCCCAACAAGGGGCCAGAAAGGATCTGCCCCTCGACAGATTGATTGGATCCAGCCACCACTGAAGGGAGCACCGAACTCGGGGGGTTATCAGGAAGGACTGATCCAACGACAGTGGCGACCCATCCCAGGCCACCAACAGATGGAGCTGGAGTGTCCTTGTGTGGAACTGAGCAAAGGGAACCGCTTCGAAGGAGGCTACCATCAATCCCACCAGCCTCATCCCCAGTCTGATGGCCGGACGAGGGATAGACAGGAGGAGTCGAACCAACTCCTGAATCAAGAGAACCTTGGACTGAGGAAGAAACATCCTGGCCTGGGAAGTATCCAGGGACATTCCCAGAAAAGACACTAACCTGGACGGAGAAAGGGAGGACTTGGGGTAGTTGATCACCCACCCGAATCTCTCCAGAGTGGACACCACAGTTCTGGTGTCCAATACCGCTTGGCTGAAGGAAGATGCCATAATGAGAAGGTCGTCCAGATAAGGGACAATGCGAATACCCTGGGCTCTGAGGAGAGCCATCACCCCGGCCAGCACCTTGGTGAAAACCCTTGGAGCCGAGGTAAGACCGAAAGGAAGTGCCACAAACTGAAAATGCCGATCCTCCACCACGAACCTGAGAAATCTCTGGTGCGCTGGAAAAATCGGCACATGCAGATAGGCGTCCTTGATGTCTACGGACGTCAGAAAGTCCCCTGCCGAAGAGAATGGATAGCTGAACGCAGCGTTTCCATGCGAAATTTCTGCGGACGGACGAACCTGTTGAGGATCTTTAGATCCAGAATGGGTCGAACCAAGCCGTCCTTCTTGGGCACCGTGAACAGATTGGAATAAATGCCCCGACCCCTGTCTGAGGGGGGCACTGGGCAAATAACTACCATATCCAACAGACTCTTTACTGCCGCCTGGGGCTCCTGCGCGGCCAGAAGGTCCGAAGGCACCCGAGACCTGAGGAATCTGGGAGGGGGCCGGAGCTCGAACTCCAGCTTGTAGCCGGAAGTCACCACTTCCCGGATCAATCTGTCCGAGACCTCCCGGTCCCAGACCTGGGAGACATGGGTGAGGGCGCCCCCTCATTGCTGAGCTGGCTTGGCAGCGGGTTTGGGCTTAGAGCCCCAGCTGTATCCTGGGCGGGCATGTCCTCTGCCCCTGTTCCAGGAATCTCCTCTGGCTGCGGGGAAAACAATTCCTCTGCCAGCTCTAGCCCCACAAAAGGAAGGAGCAAATGAACTCGCCCCCCGAAAGGGACGACGCTGTTTTTTGCGTTGAGGTAACTTACCCCCCTTGGCAACTGAATCCAACTTCTCACCAAAGAGCTGTAATCCCACAAAGGGAAGAGCGGTCAGTGACTTTTTAGACACAAAATCAGCCGTCCACTGGCGCAACCAAACCGAACGCCGAATAGTCACCAATAGAGCCGACGTTCTGCCACACATCATCAGTGTGTCATCCAAGGTGGCTAGTACAAATGACAAAAACAATTCACACCTTTTAAGGCCAAGGAACTCGTCACTATCCGGATCTAACCCGGAAGAAGTCAACAGGTCCCTGACCACCGACCTGGTAGCCACCACCAGCAGCGCTGAAGCACAAACCGGCCTCATGGCTGACCCAACACTGGCAAAACCATGACAAGCCATTTGGTCAATGCGTTTATCCTCACCATCTTTAAGCGTGGAGCAATCAGGAGAATTTAAAACAGTAGTGTTGGATAAACCCAGAATCTGTGCATCCACCTCGGGAGGGGACGCCCAACGCTTAACCGTATCCAAGGGAAAGGGATTTTTTTTTTTTTTTGTCCCAGGGACACCTGGGAGCCGGGCAGGCCTCTCCCATTCCTTAGCAATAATCCCATCAAAATGCTTTTGGTTAGGAAATTCCAAGCGCGGCCTGGATTCTTTGAAAAATTCCCCCTTTTGCTGTGGAACCGCCTCAGGAGGAGAAATAGCCAAAACCTCAAACATCTGAGCCAGAACATTAGGAGTATCCGAAGACCTCCCCAAGCCCCGCTCGGTATCAGCACCCACAAACTGCTGATCTCTGAATTATCTGATTCTTCATATACCTCCCCTTCCTCAAGTTGGGAGTAATCAGACCAATCCAGATTATCAAGATCATCCAAGTCGGCCGCCGGTGAAGACGGCGACAAGTGCTTTCTCTTAGCCGGAGCCTTTCTGGTGACCGTGCTGGAGAATAATTTTTCAAGATTGGCCAATCGGGCACACATCTCCGATTGCAACTGCCCGCCCATGACAACGTCAGACTGGGCACGGATCAAACTGGGAGGGGGGGGAGGAGAGACCGGCGGCGCTGAACCAGACGCCTGGGGTCCAGACTGCTGCGTAATAGTCTGCTGTGCGCATGGTATACACAGATATACATCATCGCCAGTAAGGGATGCTCCACACCCCATACACTTCCGGGATTGCCCCGAGGGGAGCCCGAGCCCAGTATCCGGGGATGCCTCTGAGGAAACAGGCACAGAGAAAAGCACCTCAGCGGTGCCTGTGACACAGGGGCGAGCCGCAGCGCTGGAAAGCCCGGCTCCGCTCCCAAGAGTGAAAGCGTGAGGGGAGAAGCTCCCCTCCGCCATGACATTGCAAAAAGTCCGGCACCGCCGCATGTGTGGCCGCGGCGACGGTCTCAGAAGAGACAGAAGGAGGGGAGCGGGCCGTGGCTTTGACCCTGACGCCCGTCCCCACCCCTTTTACCTCAGGGAGAAAGCCTGCATAATTATGGTGGCCACAGTGTCGTTTTGACAGAGAAATACACGCTGTTATGAAGTAATAAATAAGTTAATAACTATTGGGAGGATAATTTAAGAAATTAATACATTAAAACATTATTAAGAATTAATGATTACAAAATTTGGACCTAACACCGAATAAGGGCCCCTGCTCCTACCCTCCGCTATCCCGCTAGAGAGAGGGGCATTACCCAAAGGGGGGGACCACCCAAAGTGTAAGGCCAAGGGATGGGGCATCCCAAACCGGGGTCACCGTCACGGATGACCGCCTACCCTCTTATATAGGGTCTCACGGGAGAGCATTTGCTCTTAAGCACCAAGGGTGCTTTTCTACCCTCACCCGGACCGTCAGCCTAGGCTGGGAGGCATGAGGTAACAGAAAAAAAAAAAAGATCCAGGCGGAAATAGATAACTAAAGGGCCGGGAGTCATCCCGGCTACCTGAAATCCCCCTGTGCAAGGAGGAGACCACATCTTCTGACTTGCTCGCCGACTGCAGAGATGAAGACTGGGTAATGAGTGGGAGGTCCCAGGTATTTATGGACCGGGAGGGGCTCTCTTTTTTCCTGGCATCTCTGCATATCGCCCTCTACAGGTCAGTATTACCCACACGTTATGAATTTCTTGAAGCGGGGTGTGTGACATACTTAGAATATTACCATTACCCATTACCTTGTCAAACCCCATTTTTTCCTCTTACTGTTGCTGTTATTGACTGATCTTTACATGTTTAATACTATGATATTCAAGCAAACATGCTTTATGCACCAATTAATTATTCGTTAGATCAGCTTCTTAACACTTTAAAGACATCCCAGTGTACCTCCCTTTCATTTTAGATAACTTATCCCCATACTAATCAGTATGGAGCACGATGGCAGTAATTAATGTTTTCTGTATTGACCTTTGCTGTCCATGCCCTTGTCAGGGAGAGAACAGTCTAGGAAGGTCGCTGTTAATTAAAAGCATCCCAGGTGTGCGAGAGTTCCCCTCCGTGTGTGGCATATGACTCTTCGTTTCCAGACAGCCATCCATAGTATCATGGTGTTAATGGCTGGTTTAGTAACTCCTTACTGCCTGTCACCTTCAGGACTGCTATAAATAGGCATTCAAAAATATAAATCAACCAGATGCCTGAATTATATTTTACATTTATGCTGCAACGTTAAAGTGTTAACCATCAGTCTCTTAAATAAACCATGTAAAAAAATATTTTAATAACCCTAACCATGTCACTTTTATCTTCCCACGCTCCCCACTCGGGAAGGAGAGCATCATTCACTGCAGCATTCTGTCTTTTATCTGAGATGTTAAGAGCTCAGGGGGAGGTAGAAGGAGGGGGGCAAAACCTCCAATGAATGAAGCAAATCTGACCAAGATAGGACAGAGAAGGAGGGGTACAGCACAAAAAAAAACTGGAGAAATGGAAAGGATAGATGAGAGAAGTGATAGAATGTAATACAGAGCCCAGAGCAGGAAATCCAGTGTTGCTCTTGTAAAGGACATATTTTTTCTTGTCTCCGGGTAGTGATTCATTATCTGCAGTAATTTGAAAATGAAAGTAAATATAGATCCACTCCAAATAAAAATGTTTAAATAAACCTCTGTCTCAAGGACAAACTGTCTGCTGTGTTGTCGATAGCAACCAATTAGATTATCCCAAGGGTTTTCTAGCTATCTTAGAAGTAAGACCAGTGGAAACTGTAACTTACAGGAATATGGAGTGCAGGGGCGGGGGTGGGGACACAGGCAACAAGACACAGACCAAGCCACTAGGTTGGCACCAATGGGCGGGCATATGGATGCACCTCATACCGTGGCCCTTACCTCTGTACCATGCCATACTAAAGGGTGACTAATGCCTACCACATGGACTTCTCCTACTGGACAGCCAGCAACCCAGTGGAGCTGAGCCAGAAGGAGTTCTGAATCCAATCAAATAAGACATTATTGGGTCAGGTTAAATGACTAATTAATATTGAAAAAAATAGATTTAGATGAATAAATGTATATAAATAAATGCACTGCCATATAAACCTCTTTACAGAGACGTGCAGAATATTTTAAATGAGGTCATATTTCTGCCTTGCAGCTCTGCTTTGGGGCTGCCTGTGCTGGGTGTAAACCCCAGTGTGTAGCCCACCTCACCTAGAGCCTGTTCAGGAAATAATTTCTTCTGTCAATGCTCTGTTGCTTTCACCACCCCCCTTTATTTTCCGGCTTCTGTACCCCACAGCCTAGGCTCCCCATGTTCTGCCCCTGCAATGCTATAGCTTAGGGGACCTCTCACCAAGATATTCACTATCCTGGTGAAAGTTCCTTGTTCATTGGGGATCCAGATTTGGTTTAGACTCCAGGACCGGCCTTGCTGGTCCACTTTAAGCACCTTGACTGTTAATGGCCATGCCCACCCCTGCCACAGTATCAGCCATTCACTCTGTGAGCAGGAGCACACCTCAGACTAATGAGAAGCCAGCAGGCTTATTACATCAGCCGGAACTTTTGAAGTCGTTCACTTTCTCAAACCTGCTAGCTGGGTGTGGCTACAGTGGCAAAAAAGGTTTTCTTTTTTTTTTTTTTTTATCAAATTACTACCAAGCCAGCAGCATCGCCTGAGGTACATAGGTGGCGGGGGGGGGGGGGGGGTGGAGTGCGAGGCATAGGGAAGGCTTTTAGAGAGTTTTGCTCTGCTTTAACTATACTAAAGCTTCAGTACATTCATTTTAAATGTGGATATATTCACTCCTGCCCTATATCTGTCCCTGTAATTCTATTAGGGATGGGGCGCAGTGGGAATCATTTTGGCTGGTTGTGGGCTGACCAGCAACTGGTACAATCATGTAAGGATTTTTGGCCCTGCCATTCAAGTGCACTGGCACAGTCCAATACTTGACCAGTGCAAGCCCATGCACATTTGCATGGCTGCTTTATGTACAACTCTATTTACTTGGATCTATTACCGGGACGAATACCGCCATGTTTAACAGGATATCACCAAATGGTGAGTAAAAGTTTGGGTCCACATGAGGGTCAGCACACCTTCTCCCCTGTTTGGTCCCCCCCCCCCCCCCCCCCCCCCCCCCCGCCTGCATTCAAGGAATTTCATTGATATTGAAAAAATGTGTACATCACAGAGCAAAATTTCCATAAAATGTAAAAAAAAAAGTGTTTCATGCAATCTGCATTAGTGTTGTCTGTCCATTGATATTAGTATGTGTGTGGTCCCGTATGTCACTAACTTCACATACTGCTCATTTTAGATCCACTGAGGGGTCATTGTGTACAAGTATACAATAAGGGAGATGACTTCACAATAAACTTACCCAAGATGGGTGTTCCATTACAGATAATCTGATATTCGTGTATAATATTGTATTATTGTTGAGCATATTCATATTTATGGGTTCATGGCCAAACAGGATATTATATTACATAACAAAACAGGTAAACCAATGAAACAAAAATGAATGAGGGCCCTGCTCACAAGCTTACATGGCTCAGAGCCTCTTATGTGATGAATCACATGACCTTTACTTGACTGTTGCATTTTTTCTGCCTTACACCTACCAACGACGGCCCCGACATCTTGGTCATCGGCAGGTTGGTACCTTATCTGCTTAATGAACTAAGTTATCGTTCATGATATTAAATAACCATTTGTATTATCATGCTCCTGCCCCTGTCCATTGACCTTATGTGAAGGTTTTTCTCTGCCTGGCTACTTATGTTGATATATACTTTCAGCCTTCAGCTCCTTTGGCTGTTCAGTCCTGGTAATAACTTTCCTGGTAATACTATTGGGGACTCAAGCGAAAATATAGGTTGGTCTTAGACTCAGAGTTCCAGTTTGAGTGGTGGTCTCTGGTTTTTACCAACAATATTTTACTAGACAGAAGTGACCATTAGAGGATAATGGTATTGCTAATAGAGGCTTTTACAGAATATACATTTTTTTTTTAATCATTGTTAAATTGGTGAATGCACAAGATAGATTAGATAGGCCCTCAAAGTCCCCCACAATTGTAATGAACTGGCCCCAATTTGAACGATCTTTATTGACAGAATGGAAGTTTTCCAGTTTGCTCATGCAAATATATACCCACAAAGCTAACCTTACATAAAGTGAACACATTAGAAACAGAGTTATGCGAGCGCATTGAGGGGCCCACACAGGGATGTTTGCAGGTCTTTATAAAAAAAAAAGCCTACACACAAAAACGTGAATGATTGATAAATGTCTAATAAATGCAATTGTTTTAACAATGGAAGTTCCATGAGTCATATTCAGTTCTGAGGAAATCTTAACATACATTACATATTTAAGTGAAAACATTTTTATAGGGTGGTGGCACTGCCATTGACTATTATTGTAGGTGTTTAAATTACTGTATACATATATATATAATATATATATATATATATATCACAAAAGATGTTGTTATTTTTATAGCTAGGATAACCTTTTTAGCATTACAGTTTTTTTCTACAATGAACGATTTGTGTAAGATACATGTTTGGTTTCTGTAATTATTTAAAATTCATTTTACATACAACATACATACAACATGAATTTTAACATATGAATTTTCCTCCATGTTTAACCCTTTCGCTGCCAGCCTACCTGCAGCATTTGCCACTCCCTGTTGCCAGACGATGTTTCACCATTTTGCGCTACACATATTCAACTGTCATTTTGAAGGGATTTCCAGGGATTTCCCAGGAAAATTATATATTGTTTTTTTCAACAGAGTCTGGGCTTTAACATGAAATGTCTTGTTTGTATTTTTTAGGTGTATTCTCAATTTTTTGGGGTGAAATGTGTGAAAAAAAACAAAAAAAAACATTTTTTTACAATTTGTAGAGTTTTTTGTAATAAAAAATGTAAGTTTGTCAATAAAATCTTATTGCGTGAGAAACCCCAATTTCTCCCGGTTACAGCGATACCACATATGTATAGGTAGACACCCTTTCCTGCCCAGAAGCCTTTTATAGCTGCTGGATGACAAATGGTTAATTAAAAAAAAAAAATGACATAGGGTCCCCCTTCCCGGGGAGGGGGACCCCATTTTTTTTTGGATTTTGAAGGGTTAAAAACCCTTCAAAATCCAAAAAAAAAAATGACGTGGGGTCCCCCTTACCCAAAGTAACCAGCCCGGGACCAGCTATGGGGGCTTGTAGGCACAGAGTGGGGGGGCCAGCTTTGGTGGCCCCCCCACCCTGCAGCCTACGAGCCCACATAGCCTATGTGGGCCCGGGCTCTTCTGCCCCCCCCTGGCCTTTGGGGAGGCAGGTAATGGGGGTGCGGGGGTTAATGGCAAGCCACCCGCTAGGGCAGGTGACTTGCCACCCCCCCAGCCTTGTGAACTGGTATAAGGGGTCTCATGGACCCCTTACCAGCTCACAAAGGGTTAATGTGAAAAAAAAACACTACACAATAATAAAAAGTATTTTATTAGAAAAAAAAAAAATTTTTTTTTACTGTACTTACCTTCGATTGCAAGCTCTTGTCCCTCGCCGCTCAGCTGACAGATGCCGGTGATCGGCATCCAGAGAAGGAGAAGGCAGGAGATCAGAGGATCTCCTGTCACCTCCTTCCAGGGCACCGATCACCGGCATCTGAGAAGCTGAGAAGGCTGAAGCCTGAGATCGGGGCCGGGATGACTTCATAAGCCCCGCCCCCATGCTTAGAGGCATGATGGCGGCCGCCATCGTGCAGAAGAGAGGAGAGAGCCTCCCAGGCTCTCTCCTGAAGATCGGTAAGTCCTGGGGGGGGATCGGAGGCCCCCCAGGTGAAGAGGAGGGACAGCGGGAGCCAGCGCACACACAGGTAAGTGAATGTCATTTTTATTTTTTTTTTTTTTTACAGTTAGAAGCTGCTGCTGCAGAAGCGGGGGGGGGGGGCGGCCTATTCCGGGGGCTCTCCTGGAGCCATCCGACCCCCCACGGGGGATCGGATGGCACCAAATTAAAGAGGAGACCCGGCCGGATCCAACAAGGGGTCAGGTGAGTATTTGTTGTTTTTACTTTTTAAACTACAAGCGAGGAAAGTCAAGCACGTAACACCTACGTGCTTGGCACTTAAGGCCCAGCCAAGCCAGCACGTAGGTGTTACGTGCTTGGCAACAAAAGGGTTAACCCATCCATGCAGTGAACCAAACACAAGCAGTGAGTGCAATATGCCCATGGTGGGCTGCCTTATCAACGGCGCTCAGGGAGCAGTGGGGGGTTAGATGCCTTGCTCAAGAGCTTGCCCATATGCTGAAAGCTGTGGGTGCAGGTCACTATACCAATGCAATCCAAATACTTGTGTAGGACTGCACACCATTTGACAAAAGCAAATCAAGGATGCTCACACTGGGACAGCGCAATCCAGTTGCTTTCAACATTGTTGAAAGTCCAATGGCACACCTCAGGAGTATTCAATGGAGTTTTCATTGTTGCACAGCCAAGATGCAATATTTCTTTACGACCTGGACCCCTTCCTTGTGTACAGTGGACTAGTCTCCACAGGCTTGTGGCAAGCTGTTGTTGACCTCTGATCATGGTATTGCCAATGCTGCCATCACTCATTCATACATTTTGCAAGGGTCAACGCGCCTAGTGAGATCAGCTGGAGAGCAGGAGACTTTACAGCAAGGGGTGGGGAGGGAATTACAGCACAGACTATGGGGTTTATTCATCAAGGGATAGCGCTAGGTAGTGCCTCGTAGCGGCAGGCAGCGTCTGGTGAATGCTGGGCGCTATACACAATACCACATTTATGAAGGCGATTCTGGTGAGTGACTTTAACAGCGCCATGTAGCGTCCGATTCATCATTACAGGCAGCTCAGCATATAGCGCCGGCGCTCTAGCTTCCAGAGCGCCAGGTATTACCTGTCGCTACATGTTGCTCTCCCATACATTTCAATGGACGTTCCTTTTCTTCTGTTTAAACAGGGTTTTATTTTATTTTTTCTCTCAAATAAGTGTGTCACCCCTCCTGGCCTAGCAAAAGTCATTTTTGAAAACTTTTTTTATTTTTTATATTTTTATGCAGAATTGTCATTACGGGTCTGGCATTAAAGTATTAATGTCTTAATATTAGAACAATGTGATTCAGTGTGTTTTCGCTTTGTTACTGGTGGATATGTGTTCAAAAACAGACTTTAATCACACAGCGCCTGCCGCTCTATGCTATAGCGCCCAGAGTGCCGACGCTGTGTGTGTCTGTTTTTTTGTTGAATATGGTGTGAGACGCTGAGAGTCGGTCGCAATGAGCTGGTGCTACCTTTCACTTGCTGCAATGCTGTACTGGTGTTCGGGCGCCCAACATACATCTCATTCATCAATGCCGGCCAGGTTACTACAACGACTGAGGCGCTCTGTTACAGCGCCTGATAGCCGATCACAGCGTATACTTGCGGTCGCTCTTAGCACCTCTGTACAGAAGCTAATCTGCCGATAGCTGCCGCTAGTAATTAATCAGCCTGCCCGCTGAAAAGCAGGGCAGAAGCACTTCTCTCACTTAGCTGGAAAAGTTGCCTAGTAGCCAGCAGAGGCTGGGTGTTTGGCAGTAACAGGGCAGAGTTATCTTTAAACAAACTGATTCCAAGGCACGCAGAGTTGCAAAGGTTTTATGTAAAAAGGATTAGAAATCTTAACTGTTTTACAGGGCATAGTTTGAGCCCTTCACTCTTTGTTAAGTTTGTTGATTGTACTTAGAGAAGGTAAGCATCGATTATGGAAGAATGGAAGTATATGCCACGGAAAGTCAAAGTTTTCCCTTGAACAATCATAAATGCAATAAAGCACGCATGATGTAGTAAACATCAAATCATTAGGATGCATATCACCGCGACTGCCTCTGTCAGCGGGTTTGGTGGGAATAGGACATTGGTCACAGCCCAAAATTTGGAACGCAGAGAGCACATGCCTTGCAGGATTATGGGGTCTGCCCAATGATATTAAAACTCCAGAGGCTGGGGAGCAGCTGTCTGTTTCACAGCCAAGTCAACATTCATCTGAAATTGAGCAGGAGGCAATTGTTGTTTTCACAACAATTTGTGCTTTTCAAAGAAATACATTTCCAGGTCATAGGGATTACACTGATTTGGTGCCTCAATGTAATAATCCAGTTATTTTTGCATACCAAGCAGTTCAGTATAATATCAGGGTAATATAACTGGGGTAGTGATGATCATCTCTGTTGGGGAAAGCCTAAACCTCAACTAAATCCCACATGGTAATATAACTGCCAATCTGACATGCAGTCAAACAAAGGTACACACTGGATGAAGCTGAAGGAATACACAAGACAAGGTCAAGACTTATCTACTAAATCAAGCTAAAAAAAAAGATGTTAATTCAGTAAGGAAAATACAGTAGATATGGTGCAATGGAGAATGTAAAGACTTTCCAAGTCCAAGACAATGGAGCTATTTTCAACAAATGTATGAAGAACTTATGAAATGCCCAGCAATGGCTACCTGCTATTCAGTCCCTTAAAGACTTGGGATGCCCCACTGTATGTATCCTCATGTATCAATACATTTAATTAACTTTATGGTGCATGAGCTGGTGGATGGGCAGCCAATTAGCATACTCAGTTCCATTCAGCTGCTGGTAGCTGCTCTGACATCAGAACGTCAAGCGAGCTGAATAGAGCGGGTGTGCCACTGGTCGCAACCCCCATGTACCCGTGCCAGCCATTCAGCCACCTGGCGCAAGTACGTGCCTCAGATGAAGGTATAGCAGGGATGCAGCCTGGATTTTGGTGGCTGTGTATAAAGAGCAATTTCAGGGGTTTCACACAGTCTTTTAGACTCCAGGACAGGCCTCACAGGCTGTTGTTCTTCTGATATTCCAAATATGTGCAGATAGCCACCATGCTTGACTCCTCATGCACTAGATTTTTACAAGGGTACAGTGACCAATGAGAAAGCATAGTTTTCTATCCAGTACGCTGTGAATCCATTATGCATACTTCATCACAAAACGTGTCTGTCCTCCATGTCAGAGTTAGGCAGGAATCTTTCTTTCTGGGAAGCAGTTAATAAGATATTGTTATCTATTGATTAGGGTTACTACCAATGCACACTTTGAAAGTTGAGTGGAGAAGGCAGACTTTACAACACAGATTTCAGATTCTAGAAGGATTTCTCTGCTTCTGGGGTCCACTTTATCATTACAGACTTCCCACCTTTGTTTAAATCTAATTAAATTGAAGCAACGTTCGGTACAAACCTGTGATAGTACCCAGTGATGCCTACGAAGGCTCTGACTTGTTTTCTCGTCAGTGGCTTAGTCCAGTTTTGTATTGCCTCAACTTTGTTTACCTGAGGCTTAACCAGCCCTCTCTCAATGCTGTACCGCATGTACTTGGCCTCCTCAAGACCCATGGCACACTTCTCTGCATTGATGATAAGGCCTGCATCACTGATGGTATCTAGTACTGCCTGTACCTTACAGAGGTGGCTTTTCCAATCTGAGCTGAAAATGATCACATCATCTAAGTAGGCAGCTGCATATTCCTGATGTGAAATGATCCGATCCATCAACCTCTGAAATGTGGCAGGGGCACCATGCAGTCCAAATGGCATTACTAGATAATTAAACAAGCCATTGGGGACTGAAAAGGTAGTTTTCTGTTTTACTTTGTCTGTCAGAAAGGGATCTACCAGTAACCCTTAGTGAGATCCAAAGTTGTAATAAACTTTGCCCCTCCCAACCTCTCAATCAGTACATCCACCCTGTGCATGGGGTAGGCATCAAATGTTGAAACCTCATTTAGCTTTCTGAAGACATTACAGAACCTCCAAGTACCATTAGGTTTTGGGGCCAGGACAAATGGGCTTACCCACTCGCTTTGGGACTCCTCGATTACCCCAACTCTTAACATCTGTTTAACCTCTGCTGAGACAGCCTCTCTGCGGGCCTCTGGTATTTAGTACGGCTTAAAGTGGACCAACACCCAGGATTTTGACTATCCTGGGTCTTGGTCCACTTCGGTGGGGCACCCCCGATCGGGGTGCCCCGCTGTGTGAAACCCCCCAAACTCACCTCTGTCCGCGGCGAGGGACAAGCCGCGGACAAGCGGCTCCTCCGCCGCCGCCTCCCGCGCGTCCCTGTTGACGTGCGCGTGCCCGCGCCGGCCATTGACAGACGGCCGGCGCGGGCGCGCGCACGTCTAGAGGGGCGCGAGGGAGGCGGCGGCGGTCGGCCGCCGCCGAAACTAAGGTAAGGAGTTTGGGGTGTTTGGGGGGGTTTCACCCCGCGGGACATCCCGATCTCGGATGTCCCGCGGGGAAGGAGGTGACCGGCCCGGGAATCTTATAGATTCCCGGGCCGATCACCGGTGGGTGTTGGTCCACTTTAAGGTTGACCTTACACCTAGGCTCGATCTCTATGTTTAATTAGGTGTGTATGCCCTGGTAGGTCAGAAAACTTAGGGCAGTAACCTCTATTTTGCTGCAGAAACTCTCTAGCTTCCTGTAATTTGGAAAGGGTTTTGCCTATTTTAACAGGAGGGATTGCTGGCATATTACCTTTCTCTACCTTAGAGGCCACTTGCGACTCCCTCTCTTTCCAAGGTTTGAGCAAGTTTACATAATAGATTTGAAAAGGCTTCCTTCTGTAAGGTTGATGCACTTTGTAATTTGCTTCACTCACCTTCTTGACAATTTAATATGGGCCTTGCCCCTTAACCAAAAATGTACTTTCTACTGTGGGAACTAACACCAGAACCCTATTCCCTGGATTAAAGTTCCTGATCCTTGCAGAGCGATTATAGATCTGGCTCTGGGCATGTAGTGCTCTCTGAGGTATTCCTTTACAATCTGCATTATCGTAACAATACAGTCTTGCATTTGGCCCACATGCTCTATTCACTTCTATATCAGGTGGCCTCTGTTTCCCAGGTCTCTTTAGCGATATCTAGTAAACCCCGGGGGTGACGGCCATAGACCAGCTCAAAAGGGGGAGAACCCAGTGGAAGCTTAGGGTACTTCCTGGATTGCAAACATCAGATAGGATAGCAGACAATCCCAATTCCGGACATCTTTCTCTACTACCTTCTTTAACGTACAGTATGCTTCAGGGTTCAGGACCAGGCCATCTGTTTGCAGGTAGTAAATGTAAGTGCGTATCTTGGAGATTTTAAGCAGCTTACAGCGCTCTTTAATAACCTTTGACATAAAGGGGGTACCTTGGTCTGTGAGAATTTTAGATGGGATGCCCGTACGAGAGAACATGTAAAACAACTCTTTTGCAATATTTTTCCTCAATAGCACTGCTTCTGGGTGGCATAAAATATATTGGTGCCCTCTAGCTGACTTTACCACTGGCCCCACTAAATCTATTGTAATTCTCTCAAATGGGACCCCTCTATAATTATAAGTGGAAGGGCAGCAGAAATGAGACACCAGGGCACTTATTTGTCAGGTGGGGCATGACTCACAATAGTTTTTTTCCTCCTGATAAACACCGAACCAGAGAAATCTTTGGAGATTTCTCTCCTTGTTTTATCAGTCCCCAAATACCCAGCAATGGGATTGCTATGGACCAGGTCAAGTACCATACGTCAGATTCAGGGTGCTGGGGCACCCTATTCACAAGCATTTCTTCAAGCATTTACCAGGGTGGGATCCCTCAATTGGGCAGTACCAAATTTTCCCTGGAGACATTTAAATCAAGCACATTTTGCTCCAAAGCAGGAGCATCGTCTTTTCCAGCCAAAACCTGCAATTTATTACATGTTGTAACAAATAATATAAATTTCATCTACTTGGACCCGGGCCGTGTCTTTAGAAGCTGCTTCGCTTCTCTCAGGGAGTTTCCCCCACAAGTCCCAAAACAGAGGAAAGTCTCGGCCCAAAATTACAGTATGCATAAGATTTTTCCCCACTGCCATTTGATGGGCACTCTTCCCACCTCAGTTTTCACCAGTGCTATTCAAATGCTTACCGGGTACATCGTCGCCAACTATCAGGCTGGTATGCACCAGGGACACAAGACTACCAAAGCCAACAAGGCTTTGACAGGGTAGTTCTTCACAAGGATTTTGCACACTTGGGGCTGACAAGTTGATCTGCATCTGTTGGGCCACCCTGACCAGCTCAGCACTGCATTAGGTAGTGCTTATGTGTAGCAATCCATGATGACCTTTTTCACAATCTAAGCTGGCGTAGAGAAATTGGGTTCTAGCCATCTTCTAGTCAGGAGTAACAAGTCAAACATCTGGGATCTGGTGGGCTTATCCACATTGTAGCGCCGACTATGCACCCGCTGGGCATGAACTGCAGGTGTGACCCCCAAGTGGGCCAGAATCTCGGCTTTCAACATTTTGTAGTCTTTGACATTGTTTACACTGAGGTCATAGTATGTTTTTTGGGGCCCTGCTGAAAGGTAGGGTGCAAGGAAATCTGCCCACTCTGGCTTCGGGAGCTTCTCTCGCTCTGCAGTCCACTCGAATACAGTGAGGTAGGCCTCCACGTCAGTTTTTGTACGGCTTTTCCTGGGCTCTCAACCGGGGTGGGAAATGGCTGAGTCTTCCCAGTCTATTGGGTCATAACAGGCCGCAGCGCTGCAATCTGCTCAGCCAACAGGCAGTTGTTCTCTTGTGCAGCTACTGTTTGCTGCTGCTGAGCCTGCTGCTGTGCCATGGCTTGCTGCTGCTGAGTTATGTCGCATTAATGATAGCTCCTCCATTTAAGGCATCTTTGTTACTGCAATAAGTAAAATCTTTTATAGCCCTGTAACAATCTAGGTCTAGCCACCTGTGCGGCTGAGACTGGCCAGCAAATTTCAGCCTGGATGGAGGGAAATGGCAGGTCTCACTGCCAACCTACCTGCCATTCAAAAGAAATTCAGACCTGGGAAAACGTAAAAAATGGAATCAATTGGCCTGATGCAGAGCCTCCCCCAATCTGACTTTATTTTGTTCCGTTTTTCCTCTGGCCCGTTTTCCTTCCGTTTGTCTCGGGGTTCAAATGTGATTCAGAGCCGCCGTCGGGAGAGCTCCGTTACTGATCCGTTTATGGTGTTTTTTCCCCTCTCGGGTGCTTTCCGTGTGGTCGTGGGTTCCGCTGCCGTTCACACGAACTATCTGTTTTTGGCTCCTTTTTAATGCGTTTCCAAACGTACCTTCTTGCCATCTGTTTCCGTTTTCACCCCGATTCCGATTGTTTTTCCATGTATACTTACATTTCCATGGATTTCCTGTGGACAATCTGGGTCCACGCAAGCGCACATCCCTAGTCCTCCCTCAAGCTTCCCTCATACATCAAACTGACACTTTTAACAACACCAAAACTTACCTTAAACTACTATCCTTCTTCTTCTTCTTCATCCTCCCTGTGTTTAATGCTTACCTAAATCTCTTCTCCTTCTTCTTCTTTATCTTCTTCCCTGTGTTTAATGCTTACCTGAATCTGTTCTCCTTCTTTTTCTTCTTCTTCTTCTTCTTCCCTGTGTTTAATGCTTACCTGAATCTGTTCTCCTTCTTCTTTTTCTTCTTCTTCTTCTTCCCTGTGTTTAATGCTTACCTGAATCTGTTCTCCTTCTTCTTTTTCTTCTTCTTCTTCCCTGTGTTTAATGCTTACCTGAATCTGTTCTCCTTCTTCTTTTCCTTCTTCTTCTACTTCTTCTCTGTGTTTAATGCTTACCTGAATCTGTTCTCCTTCTTCTTTTTCTTCTTCCCTGTGTTTAATGCTTACCTGAATCTGTTCTCCTTCTTCTTTTGCTTCTGCTTCCTCATTTTGGCCCTTGTCTTTGATCTGTGAATGACAAACATCATCAGTTTTGCCTTGTAAGTATTTCTTGCTTATCTAGGGGTTCTGGTATGGGACATTTTTAGGGTTAATGTGGGCCCATGTGATTTTATTAATGTGTCTTGGCCCATGTTTTATTTTTTTGGCCCAGGAGTTTAAACTACATGTATGATATATTGAACAAACTTACAAGGCTTGCGGCCAACAGGGCGTCTGGGGCGCAGCCTCCTCCCTCGGTCCAGCAGAACGTCCGGCTCTGAATCTGTTTGGATCCAAAACACAAGTATATTATTTACTCTTTGTGCCTCCTGAATGTCAGATTAGGTTATGCTTCTATGCATCAAATCACTCACCTTCCCCAGCCACCTCTGCACCTCCCTCGACTATCCCTTGGGATGGGCCGGCGACGTCAGAATCTACAAAGAACAATAGTGCACATTAGTATATGTCTTTCTTGCATGGATCCGGACATATGTTATTTTGATAGTCTTACCGGAGTCAGGTTGCTGCTCGTTGAGGCTAGACTCCCTGCCGTGCGATTCCCCCCCCCCCTGCATACTGAGGTCTAATGGGCCCTCATACTCACTGGCAGAGGAGGGGGTGGGCGTTGGAACTGGCGGTGGACCACCTATACCTTCCCCAGATTCTGCCAACACTGGGCTGCGGGCTCTTTTCCGGGTGGGGCGGCAACGCATATTCCATTCATGAGCTGCAATATAAACACAATCATAAAAACAGGCCCAGCCAAGGGCAGTGTGATTAGTGCATGTCAAGTAGCCACACTTACCAGGAAAATGTTTAGCGAAGTACCGCCTCACCCGGGGCCTATGTTTCCTCTTTAAGTCCGACCAGTGTTGGGCGATCTGGGTGAAGGTATAGGTGGTTCCCGAAATGAGGGCAATTGCGTCCACCACCGCCAGCGCCAACGTCCTCTTATCGAAATCGCACGGCAGGTAATCGTAGCGGTTCCTCAGCATCATCTGTTTGTTAAAAATACAATGGTACAGCATTAGTCACACAAATACATGTCAAAGTCTCATGCCCTACCTAAAGTCATTTTTTGCCCCTCATTCCTACTCACATGGGCCTAGTTCTTCAAACTGCATCTAGGCTAGTTTGCTGTTGCGCACATGTTTAAAACTAAGCTGGTGTAGTAGTTTACTTTAACAAGTCAGTTGTTCCTCACTAATCTTGCCCTGCCATAGCTATTTTTTGTTTAGCGGCTTGTGCGCGCACATAAACGCACGCTCCTCTACTCACATCCATTATAATCTTGTCCTGCTCCTCTGTGTAGATCGCTGGCGACATTTTTCTGGATCTTCCGGGTATGGTTCTGACGTTCCCCCGCGGTGACGTGCGTGCGCGCGCGCAGAACACGCCCACACGGAAAAAATATTTAAAGGTCAATGCACTCAGCTCTGTGTTGGATACCATATCACTATAGCCAGACCAAAAGGGAGCCGTAAGACCCACAAAAGCCCAGAGGCACATACTAGCCACTCACAAAGACCTCAACCAAAACAACACAAGAGCAGGCACAAGAGCAGGCACAAGAGCAGGGAGGGACATGCACATACTCCAAGGGTGGAGAAGCCAGCCACACAGTCTGCTCACCAAAAACGCAGGAGCCCTTGCCACATTCACCCACAGCTACTAAATCAGCCAGGCCTCACAAGGGTCACAAATCTCGTCAAACCCTGCAGCCTCCACCTCCTCCACACACAAAGCATGCAGCAAAAACAAGACACACCACCAAGGGTAAGCGTAGGTCCAAACCCAATACCCCACCCAGGCCAACCACCCCTCCTCCACCACATTCTGTGTCCCCAAGTACCATAACCACAGAATCAAGTGAGAGCTCCACAGGTGACAGCTCGACAGGCACCCTGCCATTATCACATTCCACCACACACACTCCATCACACTCACCCATCAGCCCAACTAACCCAAACTACTCCCCAGACAGCCAGCCACCAATATCGTCTGCTGCCGGGGACACCACACACCCATGTGGGCACCAGCTGCGCCTTGGCTCACTTACAGCCCATTGTTGCGATGTACAAAGCATGTCTGTAGCCACTGGTGTTTGTGAGCACTATGATGCCCTATTTGGGCGTTCTTCTAAATCCACCACAAAGCAGGCCAAGCAGGAGATTTGGCAAAAAATTTGCAGCCAAGTTAATAATGTGGGTTCCGTGAGGAGAGATATTGAGCAAATTAAGCGCAAATTTGGAGACCTAAAATGTTATGGCAAAAGAAAAATGGACATGATGCCCTATTTGGGCGTTCTTCTAAATCCACCACAAAGCAGGCCAAGCAGGAGATTTGGCAAAAAAATTGCAGCCAAGTTAATTGTGTGGGTTCCGTGAGGAGAGATATTGAGCAAATTAAGCGCAAATTTGGAGACCTAAAATATTATGGCAAAAGAAAAATGGACATGCACCGCCAGCAGAGGTAAAGTTCATTTATAGTATAATTGACTGTATAGGCTGATAGGTAATAGGATGTTAGCCTTATTATGTGTGCTTTAATCTTCCACAGCCTGCAGTCAGGGGGTGGGATCCCCAATAAAATAATCCTAACACCTGCAGAAGAACATGTATTCACATATATTCATCCGGCAAGCCTTCATGGCCTGGCAGGGGGACTAGACACAGACACGAATGTCAGGTCCGGAGGTGATTATTTTTTAACATTGAGCGTTTTTAATGGCGAACCAAAACGTTTGCTACTCATTAATACACACTGTGCTTTCAAAATACGCTAAAAGTACATTCTCTCGTCCCTGAAACACCTCAAGACACGGCACAAGGCCAATCTACCCCTGGCTTGTCCTGGACGACCATGCATCCACTGCCTTCTGTACACACCAACCAACCTGAGTGTTTGGATGAGGTAAGTCAATGGTCCACTGTGTATACTTCAGAATTTGCACTTGCATCAATTTTGGTTAAAAAAGGGTACTCAATACATTCTACATTTCTTGCCAGAACCTACCAAGTCCACCTATTCTCGAACACATTCGCGATTTGGAGGAGGAGGAACCAATTCAGATGCCGACAAGGCCAAGCCAACCAGTGGCAGAACAACAGAACCAACAGGCCCAGCAAATGCAACACCTGGTGTCCACTAACCCCACCTCAGTGCCAACAACCATTTCTGACGTCCGCACAACAGACTCTGTGCCAACCCAGCCACCACCACCCACTCATTCTGGAGCACAACCACCCACCCGTGCCAGTGGCAGAACTAATCCAAGGCTACATATCAGCCAAAGGAGACAGCTACAAATCATGGAGGAAGCCTGGCACCATGAAAATGTAGTATTTAACGAAAATACACAGAGATTTAACGACACTGTGTGTAACCAAATAACCAACATGTGCAATCAATTACAGTGTTTAAACGAGAATGTCTCTGGCCTGCTGGCACAAATCAGAACCCAAACCAGGCATATGGGTGAAATGGTCCACCAATGGCAGCTCAATAACCAGAGCCTTGCACATATTGCTGCTAACATTCAAACACACCAGTCATCTACTTTGACATCATATTCATCATACCACTAAATGTATGTGTTAATGTATTTGAACACACGTTAAGCTTGAAAAAATACACCAAATAATTTGTGGACTTAAAGATTAATTTATCACAAATAAAATAAGAACAAACAACAAAAATAGGGAATGTTATTTAGCCAAAAACATTTTCCACAAGTTGTGAACGGATCGCCTGTGCTGGGCCACTTTGGGATCCAGAGTATGGAGGTGTCACTTCTTCAGATATCTGCAAAGTGTCCTCAGCCAGGTCAGTATATCTGGATACACGGCTTCTAATGGCTAGGTTGTGCAGGACCCCACACGCAATTATAATTTTGATGACCTTGGCGGGCTCATACTGCAGGGCCCCACCAGTCTGGTCCAGACAACGAAATCGCATCTTTAGCAAGCCAAAGGCACGTTCCACCACGGAGCGAGTCCTCCTATGCGCAGGATGGGGGTAAGTAGCCATGGTAGCAATGGATAGCCAGAATCACCTGCAAATACCAAAAAAAAAAAAAATAAGCACTAACAATAACACAAACACACCTGACAAATGTGCCTCTTTGCAACATATGTAGTGCCTTGCACCATAACTAGTCAACACATAACTATAAGGCCAAATAAACATATATAACAAGTCCCCAAAAAAATACCTAAAGATTAGCCACAAGTACCTCACATGCAATAAACAAAAAGGGCATGTTATGTTACTTTAAAAGGCTAAGAACATGGAACAACAGACAGAGCCCTAAGGGGAAGAACCTCAATAATGTTTTTCTTTGCATTCCAGCATTAGTGAACAGGGACAATAGGTGAGCTGTGCTGTGTCAGAGCAAAGCACAGTTATGATGAGGCAACATGCACATCCAACCAGTACACTCCTGTACAATGACAGTGGGATGCAACATAGCTAAGAGGGCCAGGATAGGACGGAATAGTGGAGAATAACAACAATAATTCATAGGAGCAAATTGTGGTAAGTAAGTGATTGCCAGCTTGTACTGTTTCATTGCTATCTAGCACAGATTAGTGGGGTACAGGCACCGTCAAAATAAATAAAACATGGTGCCCAGCAACAACAAGTTTGAGAAACATACCCAGTAGCCATCCGCCAGACAGATCTCCAGATTGAAAACGTTGAAAGAGGTTGGAGTTCCGCAAAATGTGGGAATCATGCGTGGAACCAGGGAAGGCTGCAAATAAACTTAAAAATGGCAGCTCTGGGCTGGACACTGCCTGTACATTAATCGAATGGCCCATCTTCCTGTTCCTGCAGAAACCAAAGATAACTGGAATTAGTGTGAGAAAAAGTGTAACGATGCTCAAATATATTCTTAGATATCCACACAATATCTAAACAATGGATGTTTGAGATACACAGGGTGTACGTCTGCTTTAAACCAACCCCCCCAAAAAACTGACCTAAACCACATACCTGAACAGATATTCCTGGTCAGCAGGCGGGATTAACGAGACGTGTGTACAATCAATGGCACCCATGACGTTGGGCATGTCGGCTATGTTATAAAAGCCCAGCTTAACCGCATTCCAGGCTTCCGCTGTGTCAGGGAAAAAAGTAAATGTTGGTGCCAGGGTAGCCATGCCATCCAAAAACTTGGTAAGGCTGCGGCTCAGCGTAGACTGGGACATCCCCACGGAGAAGGCACCCAGTCTCTGGAACGAGCCGTTTGCCAAAAACTGCAGGCTAACCATGGCCGCAGCTGGCTATACAAGTCCTGGAGAGAAATACGGTTAAGGTGGGTGAGCTCAAATAGCTCAAGGTCATGCATGCCATGGATGTCCAAACGTGTTCGGTGCAGCCTGGTTTCTGCCATGCTCAAAAGAACCAGCCCGCGGAGCTGACGCCTTTGATGCGCACAGAAGAATGCATTTCAAACTCCCAGAGAGCAAATACGGCTGCTAAGACTGCCCGTAAGTGAAGCGTCGACAACCTCGTTAAATTGGGCTGGTTTCAATCGGAAATCAAGGCTCTGAATCTATTAAAAAACGGACCATTCAACGGGCCGTCCGTTTTCACGGAGTTCAGCCGCTAGCGAGCCGTCAATCGGAAAGGCGCATGCCGACACACCTGAGCGCATAAACGCACACAAAAAGCAACGTAGCACCCTTTCATGACCCGATCACAGCCCAAAACCAATGGGAAAACGTATGGGATAGCTGAACGGGGAGGCTCTGCATCAGGCCAAATGTCTTGAGAACACTGAAGCAACAAGCCTCCAGGACTTCTTATTTCACCCAGGCCAGCATTCTGGGCGACAGTGTATAGCCAGCTACATACCTACAGGGTGTATTATCTTGATACAATATCTATGTTCCATCCCATCACTTCCAGCACCCAGGTAACTTCATCTCTACTAACCCACTCTGCCTCCTGTAACTGGATGATAAATGAAACTAAAGTCAAACACAGAGATAGGTGCTGATCATAGCTTCTCATGTCTCATGATGTTGATAAATCTGCAAATATTAGGCATCTTAATATTTCATGTAACATTTTTACAGAAAGTGCCTTCATGGGGATGTGGCAACTATGGCAGAACACACATATAGACCCTTCCCCTACAGTGTTAGAATCGCTGTAGAGCTGGTGAGAATTCGTCCAATGTCATTCATTCAGTTAGCCTGGGAACAATCAGACAGTTCTAAATGCCTACATGGATTAGGGAGACACCAAGAGATTGTATGCTTCAGTCCCACACCTCCTATGCCGTATTGATGAACCACCTGCCCCATTCCTCACAGGAACTATGGACACCCCCCTATATTCACTGCAATAGTCAGAGGTGATTTGCATATTGCCTACATAACAAAGATGGGCACCTCCTACATGACCAATCACATGAAGAGCCACCACCCCATTCCCAGAAGGGGTCACTTGCTTGGCTCTGTGGTGCGATGGATAGCGCTTGGAGTTATAGAAGCGAGCAGTTATTCAAAGGGTGGTTTGAGTCCCACCGCACTTAAAGGTCTTAAAGGCCTTGAGGCTACAGCAGCTGCCCTAACCAGCTTACTCCCCTGCTGTTCCATCTACCTCTTGTCTCCCTGAAAGAATCAACTTGGTTTCAGCTAGGAGCCATTGGGGATAAAACCTATTCCTTTTAAAGGATACAGGTAGGGGTTGTGGTTTGGCCACCTATCTCTCTCTCTCTCCCTCATGGGAAGTTGAGGAGATTGAGACCATTGAGGAAGAAACAGAGATGGAACACAGTGTTGATTTGAAGAGGTGGTAGAAGGTAAAGCCTTTGAAACTGAATTGTCAATTCTTATGAAGGTTACTGTGTGCTGGCTGCAATGGTTCTATGGTTGTGCTGTAAGGTTGGATATTTTTTGACAATGGTGAAACGTCCAGGGCTACTGCAATTTTTAATTGTTTTTTAATTGACTATGGTCCAGATCAGGAAACAGAAAAACGTCATTCCACAGCCTTAAAAAATTATACTATGTCATTGGCAAATCGATGTATATAGCTTCAGTGGTCCTCTGCCCCTACTGGGAAGTCTGGCTATTTTTTGAATTGTGGAAGACCTTCCATGGCCCCCTCACCCTTTAAAAATTACCAAGTTATAAAAAAACTTTTGTGTGCAATTTGCTGTCTATAGTGGTCCTCTGGCCATACCAGGGTAGGATCGCTATCGCTAACAGTGGGAGCCCTGCCATGCCTCCCCCATCCTTTATAATTTATTTGTCAAGTCTTTGGAAACTTTTTGTGTGCAGTGTGTTGGCTGCAGTGGTCCTTGGACCTTACTAAGGCATTGAGTGGTAATGACCTGCCTGCAATGGTCCTCTGCCTCCAGCATGGGCCTGGCTGAATAGGATAGCCCATGGCATTTCTTTTACAGTTTACCTCCTCTTCTCTCAGTGTCTCCCTAATCCATGTAGGGATTTAGAACGGCATTCGAGTCCTGGTGTGCCAGGATACTTTGGAAAATTCAGCAAAATCAAAGTCGAACCAAATAGGGTTTGATTCAGCAAATTACAAAATTCTAGATTTACCAAACCCAATTTTAACACCAGCCTAAAACCAAGGCACACAACTGCAAATCTATTTACAGCAGCAATGATGTACTGTTTCTGTGATGACAGTCTCATTTAATCCTCTTTAATCTCTTTCGAAATCACATGTGGCAGACTATCTGGATGTCGGTTGTGCTCATCTGCCAAAGCAATGTAATGTAACTATGTGTTACGAAGCATGTGACCTTTTGAGTATGTTCATTCAGGATCTTACATTATGGAAAGTAAGAGCCTGTAGAGTAAAAGGAGGGGTAAAGAGGAATAGAGAAAGACAGATGATTGTGAACAAACGGGGAAGTGAAAAAGCAAGGAAGGTTCATTGAAAAAGATCTAAGTCAGCAAGAGAAATTAAGCTTTGAAGTTGAAAGCAGGAGTGAAAAAATAGTGAATAAACTAAGACAAGCAAAAAAAAGAAACATTGACATATTAGAGGGTTAAAGAGCAATGTAAAAATTGAGAAATGGCCTTAGGCACATTTAACTTTGCTTCCTAGCTAGCAAGTGCAAATAATCCTCAGGGAAGAACAGTGGCAAAGGCCAGAGTTTGGCGATGTTCACTTGAGGCACTTGAATTATTAAACATAAATGTGATATTCATTAATTTTGCTGCAGCATTAAATACATCACATACATATTAAAACTTGTTCTTGTGAATAATGTCTAGAATTAAGAATGAATTTTATTTGTATTATTTAGTAAACTATAGAAATGCACAGTATATCTTAAGATTAATTTATAGAGCAATAATGAGGTACAGTTTGCACTAGTACATTTAAACCAACTCAGATTAAGTAGTGTAAGATGGTATTTAATTGGTCACTGTGGCTTTCTACTCTAGGTCATTATTATTGGACTTTATATTATTTGACACTGTGAGTGCAGGAGTATGTTTATTTTATAGCTTTCCATTTTTCAAACCGACCTTTGTCACTGCTCCGAAGTCCAATAAAGAACCTTTTGACCTCTACATGTGCAGGTCTCTAAGAAGGATTATGCTTCTTACATAGGATAGAGGAGACTGACACTGCTTTTAGGCCACATTATGCAACAGATGTTGGTGAAGTATAGATATTTAGATATTTTCTTGCTCCTTCTGTGACGTATTTCTTAGAGGATAAGGTATTGGCATATATAAATTCTGGATCCATTCCAAAGTTCAAATGAGGTATTACAGATGTTTAGTCTCAGGACATACATGCTCCTTCTTTTCCTTTTAAAAGAAAATGCAAACAAATGGCTCTGCTTTTGTAATTTGTTCACAATAAACATACTGTTTTTCATTAGTAGATAAAGTCATTTACACAACAACCCCTTTCTACTTGATTTGCTGCAGTAAGTTAGAAAATTTGGGATAGTACATGTTTTTTAGAGGCCCAAAACATCCTTTAACCATCCCCATAGTCTACAAGACTCAACTGAATCTGGGGTATGTTGACATTAATATACAATGCATAGAATTATGATTAAATGGGAGCTCAAGAATGTGCCTTGCACCAGCGAGGTGAGTATATCTGCGATCCCAGGTGGTTTCACACAGAGAGGCATCCCAAATCAGGAACTTGAACAAAATCCTGTAATGGTCAAAATCACAGGTTTTAGTTGACTTTAATGAGTCCATTGTAAAGTCCATTGTATACCTCTATATTACATTTCTAGATACTTTTTACACCCATGTAAAAGATTTATTCAAGTTTATCAAATAAAACAGAAAGCTCACTTTACCTCCCCCCACTATTGAATTATGCCGCATGGCTTCTTCAAAACCCGTTGTGGAGGTCCAGCCCTGGTCTTCTGGGCTTCTCCATCACAGTATAAGTGATCGCACTGATGCTGGTCAGATTTGCTGCAAGGTCTAGACAGAATTTCGGTTGCACTTCACCCATACACATAGAGATCTTTGATAAGGCTGCTTCCAATAATATATTGGACTGTTCTGGCATCATACATATTCTTCATACACATGTTCTTCATACACATTCAGATGCACACATATCTCTAGCTGATATCATTTCTGGCAGAACATGTAGTCAATGCTGTAAAACATAGGGCACAGCTATACACCATACACACTTACACAGCTTTAATGAAAAAGCAATAGCAACAACGTATATAATAGCCCACATGCAATGTCTCTCCTGTGTTCTAGATTAGCACACAGAAGGCCATATAATACATTTTAACGATAAACTCACCCATAAAGGGCAGTCCAGTGAAAATATGCACAATGATGTAAAATAGTTACTAAAATGAAAATGGTTAAGTTTGCTTGTTAAAATAATTTGGAGAAAGAGAAGTTTTCCATCTGCTAAGGGTACACATAAAACTGATCACAGCCTAATTCAGAAGCAACCCCTGGCATGTTACAAAAACATCCAGCCACCCCATCCCTTTTTATAGCCTGGATGAAGGCATCTTTTCAGAACTGGTTCCCTTTTCTCTTTGTCCAAATTTCACAGAGCTACTATTTTTACAACCTGTGTAATGGTTTATTTGAATTCTCCAGTCTCTTTGTGTACAACCTATGGAAATTTGGTCACAGGGCAAAGCTTAAAGTGGACCAAAACCCAGGATTTTGACTTTCCTAGGTTTTGGTCCACTACCCCGGGGCAACCCAATCTCCATGCGGGGATGCGGCCGCGGCCCGCGCATGCGCCATTGGACCGGAATTAAGGTAAGTGCTGCGGGCGACCTGGGGGGTTTCACACAGCGGGGCATCCTGATTTTGGATGTCCCGCGGGGAAGGAATGGATCGGCCTGGGAATCTTATAGATTCAACTGGGTTTTGGTCCACTTTAAATAACCTGTGTATTTCAAAATTCTGATATAAAGCATATTTTTATATGATAAACCCTTTAACATCTCAGTTACCCTGGAAATTTGGGCAAGATATCATAACCAAGCTGTCAAGGCACCATAAACTTCCCCTGTCATATCTTTAGCATGCAGATCACCCAGATTGTCGGACGCAGAATAAAGCAACGATTTTACGTTTGCTAATTGGAAACCTGCATGAAGTCACATCCACAAATGATGTCTATCCTATGTTTTATATTCATTAAAGCCACAATGGTATCCTCATATTTCTTTGCCAACACTTTCTTATATCTTTCCTTCAGAAACAAATTCCTTATTTTGACAGTAAGTATTCTGCATTTTGTTTTAAGATGCCCCTTAAAGCAGTCTTTCACTCTGAATAAGAGTCTATCTTATATGTTTCCCACACCCTGTACATACAGATTGCTCACATTAAAAATCATCCTACCTGCATCTACTGCATGTTATGAGCCTTTAAACATCCAAGATGGCGGCTCATGGAACATCAGGCAGCCTGCAAACAGGAAGTGCCTTCTGACTGTACTGCTCTGCATTCTGGGATTGCTGACCTTTTCTTAACCCCAGCTCTGCTCTGTCTGAGCAAAGCACAGCTATAACCTGCCCCCTATACCTTATCCCACTCTCCTCTCCTCAGTAAGTGTGATGCTTCAAGATGAGTCAAGACCTTTTCCTAACCCCAGCTCTGCTCTGTCTGAGCAAAGCACAGCTATAACCCGCCCCCTGTACTTTATCCCACTCTCCTCTCTTTAGTAAGTGTGATGCTTCAAGATGAGTCAAGATGCCGGCACCCGTATCCTAAAGTCCTGAACAGAGTTGCAGCCCAGTGGGAGAAAGAATAATAAGTAAGTGACTAAAAACTTAAAATATATTAATTTTAGATACTGGGGAATCATTTTTTAAGGGTTTGGGCTTTTCAAGAAATCATGGCGAAGGTCCGCTTTAATATAAGCTGTTACTAGGGATGAGCGAACTTTTGAAAAATTCGTTTCGGCTGATTTGACGAATTTTCCGTCAAAAGTTGTTTCGGTCCGAATTTATTCGCGACGAATCGCTATTTCTGAGCTTCCTAGAGCCTCAATAGGGTTGTAAACCATTCTGCCTTGCTGTAACACGCATAGGATGCGTGCTGGGTTAGTGAAATAATACTGTAAATAATTATGACATGCAGATCAGAGGCATCGCTATTAGAATCGCAGAGCGGCACAATTGCAGAGAGTTGAGGTGGCATCACTATGAGGGGCCCCTATATTGCCTGAAAAACACACCCTCGAGCTGGCAGCAGCAGGAGCCCAAATATTGGCTGAAAGACATCCTGGAGTTGGCAGCAGGAGCCCAAAAATTGGCCTGAAGACACACACTGGAGTTGGCAGCAGGAGCAGCAGGAGCCCAAAAATTGGCTGAATGACACCCTGGAGTTGCAAGCAGCAGCAGCAGGAGCCCAACTTAGCTTGAAAGAGACACTGGAGCTGGCAGCAGGAGCCCAAAAATTGGCTGAATGACACCCTGGAGTTGCAAGCAGCAGCAGGAGCAGCCCAAACATAGCTTGAAAGACACACTGGAGTTGGCAGCAGGAGCCCAAAAATTGGCTGAATGACACCCTGGAGTTGCAAGCAGCAGCAGCAGCCCAAACATAGCTTGAAAGACACACTGGAGTTAGCAGCAGGAGCCCAAAAATTGGCTGAATGACACCCTGGAGTTGCAAGCAGCAGGAGCCCAAACATAGCTTGAAAGAGACACTGGAGCTGGCAGCAGGAGCCCAAAAATTGTCCGAATAACACCCTGGAGTTGCAAGCCGCAGCAGCATCAGCAGCAGCCCAAACCTACCTTGAAAGACACACTGGAGTTGGCAGCAGGAGCCCAAAAAATGGCTGAATGACACCCTGGAGTTGCAAGCAGCAGCCCAAACATAGCTTGAAAGACACACTGGAGTTGGCAGCAGGAGCCCAAAAATTGGCTGAATGACACCCTGGAGTTGCAAGCAGAAGCAGCAGCAGCAGCCCAAACATAGCTTGAAAGACACACTGGATTTGGCAGCAGGAGCCCAAAAAATGGCTGAATGACACACTGGAGTTGCAAGCAGCAGCAGCAGGAGCCCAAACATAGCTTGAAAGAGACACTGGAGTTGGCAGCAGGAACCCAAAAATTGGCCTAAAGACACACTGCAGTTGGCAGCAGCAGCAGCAGGAGGCCAAACATAGCTTGAAAGAGACACTGGAGTTGGCAGCAGGAGCCCAACAATTGGCTGAATGACACCCTGGAGTTGCAAGCAGCAGCAGCCCAAACATAGCTTGAAAGACACACTGGAGTTGGCAGCAGGAGCCCAAAAAATGGCTGAATGACACCCTGGAGTTGCAAGCAGCAGCAGGAGCCCAAACATAGCTTGAAAGAGACACTGGAGTTGGCAGCAGGAACCCAAAAATTGGCCTAAAGACACTGCAGTTGGCAGCAGCAGCAGCAGGAGGCCAAACATAGCATGAAAGAGACACTAGAGTTGGCAGCAGGAGCCCAAAAATTGGCTGAATGACACCCTGGAGTTGCAAGCAGCAGCAGCAGGAGCCCAAACATAGCTTGAAAGAGACACTGGAGTTGGCAGCAGGAACCCAAAAACTGGCCGAAAGACACACTGCAGTTGGCAGCAGCAGCAGCAGGAGGCCAAAATTTGGCTGAAAGGCACACCCTGAAGTTGGCATCAGCAGGAGCCCAAAAATTGCCTGAATGACACCCTGGAGTTGCAAGCAGCAGGAGCCCAAACATAGCTTGAAAGAGACACTGGAGTTGGCAGCAGGAGCCCAAAAATTGTCAGAATAACACCCTGGAGTTGCAAGCAGCAGCAGCCCAAACCTAGCTTGAAAGGCACACTGGAGTTGGCAACAGGAGCCCAAAAAATGGCTGAATGACACCCTGGAGTTGCAAGCAGCAGCAGCAGCCAAAACATAGCTTGAAAGACACACTGGAGTTGGCAGCAGGAGCCCAAAAAATGGCTGAATGACACCCTGGAGTTGCAAGCAGCAGCAGCAGCAGGAGCCCAAACATAGCTTGAAAGAGACACTGGAGTTGGCAGCAGGAACCCAAAAGGTGGCCTAAAGACACACTGCAGTTGGCAGCAGCAGCAGGAGGCCAACATTTGCCTGAAAGGCACACCCTGAAGTTGGCATCAGCAGGAGCCCAAAAATTGGCTGAATGACACCCTGGAGTTGCAAGCAGCAGGAGCCCAAACATAGATTGGAGTTGGCAGCAGGAGCCCAACAATTGGCCTAAAGACACACTGCAGTTGGCAGCAGCAGCAGTAGGAGGCCAAACATAGCATGAAAGAGACACTGGAGTTGGCAGCAGGAGCCCAAAAATTGGCTGAATGACACCCTGGAGTTGCAAGCAGCAGCAGCAGGAGCCCAAACATAGCTTGAAAGAGACACTGGAGTTGGCAGCAGGAACCCAAAAACTGGCCGAACGACACACTGCAGTTGGCAGCAGCAGGAGGCAAAAATTTGGCTGAAAGGCACACCCTGAAGTTGGCATCAGCAGGAGCCCAAAAATTGCCTGAATGACACCCTGGAGTTGCAAGCAGCAGGAGCCCAAACATAGATTGAAAGAGACACTGGAGTTGGCAGCAGGAGCCCAAAAATTGTCCGAATAACACCCGGGAGTTGCAAGCAGCAGCAGCCCAAACCTAGCTTGAAAGGCACACTGGAGTTGGCAGCAGGAGCCCAAAAAATGGCTGAATGACACCCTGGAGTTGCAAGCAGCAGCAGCAGCCAAAACATAGCTTGAAAGACACACTGGAGTTTGCAGCAGGAGCCCAAAAATTGGCTGAATGACACCCTGGAGTTGCAAGCAGCAGCAGCAGCCCAGACATAGCTTGAAAGAGAGACTGAAGTTGGCAGCAGGAGCCCAAAAATTGGCTGAATGACACCCTGGAGTTGCAAGCAGCAGCAGCAGCCCAAGCATAGCTTGAAAGACACACTGGAGTTGGCAGCAGGAGCCCAAAAAATTGGCTGAATGACACCCTGGAGTTGCAAGCAGCAGCAGGAGCCCAAACATAGCTTGAAAGAGACACTGGAGTTGGCAGCAGGAACCCAAAAATTGGCCTAAAGACACACTGCAGTTGGCAGCAGCAGCAGGAGGCCAACATTTGCCTGAAAGGCACACCCTGAAGTTGGCAGCAGGAGCCCAAAAATTGGCTGAATGACACCCTGGAGTTGCAAGCAGCAGGAGCCCAAACATAGATTGAAAGAGACACTGGAGTTGGCAGCAGGAGCCCAAAAATTGGCCTAAAGACACACTGCAGTTGGCAGCAGCAGCAGTAGGAGGCCAAACATAGCTATGAAGAGACACTGGAGTTGGCAGCGGGAGCCCAAAAATTGGCTGAATGACACCCTGGAGTTGCAAGCAGCAGGAGCCCAAACATAGCTTGAAAGAGACACTGGAGTTGGCAGCAGGAGCCCAAAAATTGGCTGAATGACACCCTGGAGATGCAAGCAGCAGCAGCCCAGACATAGCTTCAAAGAGACACTGGAGTTGGCAGCAGGAGACCAAATATTGGCTGAATGACACGCTGGAGTTGCAAGCAGCAGCAGCAGCCCAAACATAGCTTGAAAGACACACTGGAGTTGGCAGCGGGAGCCCAAAAATTGGCCTAATGACACCCTGGAGTTGCAAGCAGCAGGAGCCCAAACATAGCTTGAAAGAGACACTGGAGTTGGCAGCAGGAGCCCAAAAATTGGCAGAATGACACCCTGGAGTTGCAAGCAGCAGCAGCCCAGACATAGCTTGAAAGAGACACTGGAGTTGGCAGCAGGAGCCCAAAAATTGGCTGAATGACACCCTGGAGTTGCAAGCAGCAGCAGCAGCCCAAACATAGCTTGAAAGACACACTGGAGTTGGCAGCGGGAGCCCAAAAATTGGCTGAATGACACCCTGGAGTTGCAAGCAGCAGCAGAAGGAGCCCAAACATTGCTTGAAAGAGACACTGGAGTTGGCAGCAGGAGCCCAAAAATTGTCCGAATAACACCCTGGAGTTGCAAGCAGCAGCAGCAGCAGCCCAAACCTAGCTTGAAAGACACACTGGAGTTGGCAGCAGGATCCCAAGAAATGGTTGAATGACACCCTGGAGTTGCAAGCAGCAGCAGCAGCCCAAACCTAGCTTGAAATACACACTGGAGTTGGCAGCAGGAGCCCAGAAATTGGCTGAATGACACCCTGGAGTTGCAAGCAGCAGCAGCAGCAGCCCAAACATAGCTTGTAAGAGACAATGGAGTTAGCAGCAGGAGCCCAAAAATTGGCTGAATGACACCCTGGAGTTGCAAGCAGCAGGAGCAGCAGCAGCCCAAACATAGCTTGAAAGACACACTGGAGTTGGCAGCAGGAGCCCAAAAAATGGCTGAATGACACCCTGGAGTTGCAAGCAGCAGCAGCCCAAACCTAGCTTGAAAGGCACATTGGAGTTGGCAGCAGGAGCCCAAAAAATGGCTGAATGACACCCTGGAGTTGCAAGCAGCAGCAGCAGCCAAATCATAGCTTGAAAGACACACTGGAGTTGGCAGCAGGAGCCCAAAAAATGGCTGAATGACACCCTGGAGTTGCAAGCAGCAGCAGGAGCCCAAACATAGCTTGAAAGAGACACTGGAGTTGGCAGCAGGAACCCAAAAATTGGTCTAAAGACACACTGCAGTTCGCAGCAGCAGCAGGAGGCCAAAATTTGGCTGAATGACACCCTGGAGTTGCAAGCAGCAGGAGCCCAAACATAGATTGAAAGAGACACTGGAGTTGGCAGCAGGAGCCCAAAAATTGGCCTAAAGACACACTGCAGTTGGCAGCAGCAGCAGTAGGAGGCCAAACATAGCTTGGAAGAGACACTGGAGTTGGCAGCGGGAGCCCAAAAATTGGCTGAATGACACCCTGGAGTTGCAAGCAGCAGCAGCAGCCCAAACATAGCTTGAAAGACACACTGGAGTTGGCAGCGGGAGCCCAAAAATTGGCTGAATGACACCCTGGAGTTGCAAGCAGCAGGAGCCCAAACATAGCTTGAAAGAGACACTGGAGTTGGCAGCAGGAGCCCAAAAATTTCTAGGTACTCAAATCACACAGGACCTGAAGTGGAGCAAGCAAGCATCTGCTATCCTAAAGAAGGCCCAGCAGCGGGTATTCTTCCTCAGGCAGTTGAGGAAATACGGTTTGTCTAAAAAGATCTTGAAGGCATTCTACAACGGTGCCATTGGATCAATCCTGACCAGTTCATGTACAGTCTGGTACGGAGGGACCTCAGCCAAAGATAAGCAGAGGCTGAAAAGAATAACCAGGATTGAGGAGAGGTTAATTGGATCCCCCCTACCTTCTCTGGATGATCAATACATAAGCAGAATCTCCTCAAGGGCTAAGAAGATATCTGGAGACGTGACGCACCCAGGTCATCCCTTCTTCAGGCTCCTTCCATCCGGTCGCAGATTCAGGGCTCACTCAACCAAAACTTCAAGACACAGGAACACTTTCTTTCCTCTGGCTGTTATGGCTCTGAACAATACTAGTATGTGAAAGGCACTTAACCACATTCCGCTACACATCTCTGACATTTTTTTTTTTTTATTAGTCACTATAGATTACCTGAACTGTATAGTTATTCTTGTCATACTATGTCATGTATGTAATTGTTATAACTATTCTTGTTATACTTTGCTATGTATGTAATTGTTATAGCTCTCATGGCGTATCTCCTTGCCAAAAAAGCATTCCTTGTTTGTACCTTGTACTTACTTGGCGGTTCAATAAAAGTATTGAAGTATTGAAGTATTGAAATTGGCAGAATGACACCCTGGAGATGCAAGCAGCAGCAGCCCAGACATAGCTTGAAAGAGACACTGGAGTTGGCAGCAGGAGCCCAACAATTGGCTGAATGACACCCTGGAGTGGCAAGCAGCAGCAGCAGCCCAAACATAGCTTGAAAGACACACTGGAGTTGGCAGCGGGAGCCCAAAAATTGGCTGAATGACACCCTGGAGTTGTAAGCAGCAGCAGAAGGAGCCCAAACATAGCTTGAAAGAGACACTGGAGTTGGCAGCAGGAGCCCAAAAATTGTCCGAATAACACCCTGGAGTTGCAAGCAGCAGCAGCAGCAGCAGCCCAAACCTAGCTTGAAAGACACACTGGAGTTGGCAGCAGGAGCCCAAAAAATGGTTGAATGACACCCTGGAGTTGCAAGCAGCAGCAGCAGCCCAAACATAGCTTGAAATACACACTGGAGTTGGCAGCAGGAGCCCAGAAATTGGCTGAATGACACCCTGGAGTTGCAAGCAGCAGCAGCAGCAGCCCAAACATAGCTTGAAAGAGACACTGGAGTTAGCAGCAGGAGCCCAAAAATTGGCTGAATGACACCCTGGAGTTGCAAGCAGCAGGAGCAGCAGCAGCCCAAACATAGCTTGAAAGACACACTGGAGTTGGCAGCAGGAGCCCAAAAAAATGGCTGAATGACACCCTGGAGTTGCAAGCAGCAGCAGAAGGAGCCCAAACATAGCTTGAAAGAGATACTGGAGTTGGCAGCAGGAGCCCAAAAAATGGCTGAATGACACCCTGGAGTTGCAAGCAGCAGCAGCAGCCAAAACATAGCTTGAAAGACACACTGGAGTTGGCAGCAGGAGCCCAAAAATTGGCTGAATGACACCCTGGAGTTGCAAGCAGCAGCAGCAGCAGCAGCAGCCCAGACATAGCTTGAAAGAGACACTGGAGTTGGCAGCAGGAGCCCAAAAATTGGCTGAATGACACCCTTGAGTTGCAAGCAGCAGCAGCAGCCCAAACATAGCTTGAAAGACACACTGGAGTTGGCAGCAGGAGCCCAAAAAATGGCTGAATGACACCCTGGAGTTGCAAGCAGCAGCAGCAGCAGGAGCCCAAACATAGCTTGAAAGAGACACTGGAGTTGGCAGCAGGAACCCAAAAATTGGCCTAAAGACACACTGCAGTTGGCAGCAGCAGCAGGAGGCCAAAATTTGGCTGAATGACACCCTGGAGTTGCAAGCAGCACGAGCCCAAACATAGATTGAAAGAGACACTGGAGTTGGCGGCAGGAGCCCAAAAATTGGCCTAAAGACACACTGCAGTTGGCAGCAGCAGCAGTAGGAGGCCAAACATAGCTTGGAAGAGACACTGGAGTTGGCAGCGGGAGCCCAAAAATTGGCTGAATGACACCCTGGAGTTGCAAGCAGCACGAGCCCAAACATAGATTGAAAGAGACACTGGAGTTGGCGGCAGGAGCCCAAAAATTGGCCTAAAGACACACTGCAGTTGGCAGCAGCAGCAGTAGGAGGCCAAACATAGCTTGGAAGAGACACTGGAGTTGGCAGCGGGAGCCCAAAAATTGGCTGAATGACACCCTGGAGTTGCAAGCAGCAGGAGCCCAAACATAGCTTGAAAGAGACACTGGAGTTGGCAGCAGGAGCCCAAAAATTGGCTGAATGACACCCTGGAGATGCAAGCAGCAGCAGCCCAGACATAGCTTCAAAGAGACACTGCAGTTGACAGCAGCAGGAGGCCAAAAATTGGCTGAATGACACCCTGGATTTGCAAGCAGCAGCAGCAGCCCAAACATAGCTTGAAAGACACACTGGAGTTGGCAGCGGGAGCCCAAAAATTGGCTGAATGACACCCTGGAGTTGCAAGCAGAAGGAGCCCAAACATAGCTTGAAAGAGACACTGGAGTTGGCAGCAGGAGCCCAAAAATTGTCCGAATAACACCCGGGAGTTGCAAGCAGCAGCAGCCCAGACATAGCTTGAAAGAGACACTGGAGTTGGCAGCAGGAGCCCAAAAATTGGCTGAATGACACCCTGGAGTTGCAAGCAGCAGCAGCAGCCCAAATATAGCTTGAAAGACACACTGGAGTTGGCAGCAGGAGCCCAAAAAATGGCTGAATGACACCCTGGAGTTGCAAGCAGCAGCAGCAGCAGGAGCCCAAACATAGCTTGAAAGAGACACTGGAGTTGGCAGCAGGAACCCAAAAATTGGCCTAAAGACACACTGCAGTTGGCAGCAGCAGCAGGAGGCCAAAATTTGGCTGAATGACACCCTGGAGTTGCAAGCAGCACGAGCCCAAACATAGATTGAAAGAGACACTGGAGTTGGCGGCAGGAGCCCAAAAATTGGCCTAAAGACACACTGCAGTTGGCAGCAGCAGCAGTAGGAGGCCAAACATAGCTTGGAAGAGACACTGGAGTTGGCAGCGGGAGCCCAAAAATTGGCTGAATGACACCCTGGAGTTGCAAGCAGCAGGAGCCCAAACATAGCTTGAAAGAGACACTGGAGTTGGCAGCAGGAGCCCAAAAATTGGCTGAATGACACCCTGGAGATGCAAGCAGCAGCAGCCCAGACATAGCTTCAAAGAGACACTGCAGTTGACAGCAGCAGGAGCCCAAAAATTGGCTGAATGACACCCTGGAGTTGCAAGCAGCAGCAGCAGCCCAAACATAGCTTGAAAGACACACTGGAGTTGGCAGCAGGAGCCCAAAAAATGGCTGAATGACACCCTGGAGTTGCAAGCAGCAGCAGCAGCAGGAGCCCAAACATAGCTTGAAAGAGACACCGGAGTTGGCAGCAGGAACCCAAAAATTGGCCTAAAGACACACTGCAGTTGGCAGCAGCAGCAGGAGGCCAAAATTTGGCTGAATGACACCCTGGAGTTGCAAGCAGCACGAGCCCAAACATAGATTGAAAGAGACACTGGAGTTGGCGGCAGGAGCCCAAAAATTGGCCTAAAGACACACTGCAGTTGGCAGCAGCAGCAGTAGGAGGCCAAACATAGCTTGGAAGAGACACTGGAGTTGGCAGCGGGAGCCCAAAAATTGGCTGAATGACACCCTGGAGTTGCAAGCAGCAGGAGCCCAAACATAGCTTGAAAGAGACACTGGAGTTGGCAGCAGGAGCCCAAAAATTGGCTGAATGACACCCTGGAGATGCAAGCAGCAGCAGCCCAGACATAGCTTCAAAGAGACACTGCAGTTGACAGCAGCAGGAGGCCAAAAATTGGCTGAATGACACCCTGGATTTGCAAGCAGCAGCAGCAGCCCAAACATAGCTTGAAAGACACACTGGAGTGGGCAGCGGGAGCCCAAAAATTGGCTGAATGACACCCTGGAGTTGCAAGCAGCAGCAGAAGGAGCCCAAACATAGCTTGAAAGAGACACTGGAGTTGGCAGCAGGAGCCCAAAAATTGTCCGAATAACACCCGGGAGTTGCAAGCAGCAGCAGCCCAAACCTAGCTTGAAAGACACACTGGAGTTGGCAGCAGGAGCCCAAAAAATGGCTGAATGACACCCTGGAGTTGCATGCAGCAGCAGCAGCCCAAACATAGCATGAAATACACACTGGAGTTGGCAGCAGGAGCCCAGAAATTGGCTGAATGACACCCTGGAGTTGCAAGCAGCAGCAGCCCGAACATAGCTTGAAAGAGACACTGGAGTTAGCAGCAGGAGCCCAAAAATTGGCTGAATGACACCCTGGAGTTGCAAGCAGCAGGAGCAGCAGCAGCCCAAATATAGCTTGAAAGACACACTGGAGTTGGCAGCAGGAGCCCAAAAATTGGCTGAATGACACCCTGGAGTTGCAAGCAGTAGCAGCAGCAGGAGCCCAAACATAGCTTGAAAGAGACACTGGAGTTACCAGCAGGAACCCAAAAATTGGCCTAAAGACACACTGCAGTTGGCAGCAGCAACAGCAGGCCAAAATTTGCCTGAAAGGCACACCCTGAAGTTGGCATCAGCAGGAGCCCAAAAATTGGCTGAATGACACCCTGGAGTTGCAAGCAGCAGGAGCCCAAACATAGCTTGAAAGAGACACTGGAGTTGGCAGCAGGAGCCCAAAAATTGGCTGAATGACACCCTGGAGTTGCAAGCAGCAGGAGCCCAAACATAGCTTGAAAGAGACACTGGAGTTGGCAGCAGGAGCCCAAAAATTGGCTGAATGACACCCTGGAGATGCAAGCAGTAGCAGCAGTAGCAAGCAGTAGCAGCAGCAGGAGCCCAAACATAGCTTGAAAGAGACACTGGAGTTACCAGCAGGAACCCAAAAATTGGCCTAAAGACACACTGCAGTTGGCAGCAGCAACAGCAGGCCAAAATTTGCCTGAAAGGCACACCCTGAAGTTGGCATCAGCAGGAGCCCAAAAATTGGCTGAATGACACCCTGGAGTTGCAAGCAGCAGGAGCCCAAACATAGATTGAAAGAGACACTGGAGTTGGCAGTAGGAGCCCAAAAATTGGCTGAATGACACCCTGGAGTTGCAAGCAGCAGGAGCCCAAACATAACTTGAAAGAGACACTGGAGTTGGCAGCAGGAGCCCAAAAATTGGCTGAATGACACCCTGGATTTGCAAGCAGCAGCAGCAGCCCAAACATAGCTTGAAAGACACACTGGAGTTGGCAGCGGGAGCCCAAAAATTGGCTGAATGACACCCTGGAGTTGCAAGCAGCAGCAGAAGGAGCCCAAACATAGCTTGAAAGAGACACTGGAGTTGGCAGCAGGAACCCAAAAATTGGCCTAAAGACATACTGCAGTTAGCAGCAGCAGGAGCCAAAATTTGGCTGAAAGGCACACCCTGAAGTTGGCATCAGCAGGAGCCCAAAAATTGTCTGAATGACACCCTGGAGTTGCAAGCAGCAGCAGCCCAAACATGGCTTCATAGAGACACTGGAGTTGGCAGCAGGAGCTCATAAATTGGCTGAATGACACCCTGGAGTTGCAAGCAGCAGCAGCAGCCCAAACATAGCTTGAAAGACACACTGGAGTTGGCAGCAGGAGCCCAAAAATTGGCTGAATGACACCCTGGAGTTGCAAGCAGCAGCAGCAGCAGCAGCAGCCCAGACATAGCTTGAAAGAGACACTGGAGTTGGCAGCAGGAGCCAAAAATTGGCTGAATGACACCCTTGAGTTGCAAGCAGCAGCAGCAGCCCAAACATAGCTTGAAAGACACACTGGAGTTGGCAGCAGGAGCCCAAAAAATGGCTGAATGACACCCTGGAGTTGCAAGCAGCAGCAGCAGCAGGAGCCCAAACATAGCTTGAAAGAGACACTGGAGTTGGCAGCAGGAACCCAAAAATTGGCCTAAAGACACACTGCAGTTGGCAGCAGCAGCAGGAGGCCAAAATTTGGCTGAATGACACCCTGGAGTTGCAAGCAGCACGAGCCCAAACATAGATTGAAAGAGACACTGGAGTTGGCGGCAGGAGCCCAAAAATTGGCCTAAAGACACACTGCAGTTGGCAGCAGCAGCAGTAGGAGGCCAAACATAGCTTGGAAGAGACACTGGAGTTGGCAGCGGGAGCCCAAAAATTGGCTGAATGACACCCTGGAGTTGCAAGCAGCACGAGCCCAAACATAGATTGAAAGAGACACTGGAGTTGGCGGCAGGAGCCCAAAAATTGGCCTAAAGACACACTGCAGTTGGCAGCAGCAGCAGTAGGAGGCCAAACATAGCTTGGAAGAGACACTGGAGTTGGCAGCGGGAGCCCAAAAATTGGCTGAATGACACCCTGGAGTTGCAAGCAGCAGGAGCCCAAACATAGCTTGAAAGAGACACTGGAGTTGGCAGCAGGAGCCCAAAAATTGGCTGAATGACACCCTGGAGATGCAAGCAGCAGCAGCCCAGACATAGCTTCAAAGAGACACTGCAGTTGACAGCAGCAGGAGGCCAAAAATTGGCTGAATGACACCCTGGATTTGCAAGCAGCAGCAGCAGCCCAAACATAGCTTGAAAGACACACTGGAGTTGGCAGCGGGAGCCCAAAAATTGGCTGAATGACACCCTGGAGTTGCAAGCAGAAGGAGCCCAAACATAGCTTGAAAGAGACACTGGAGTTGGCAGCAGGAGCCCAAAAATTGTCCGAATAACACCCGGGAGTTGCAAGCAGCAGCAGCCCAGACATAGCTTGAAAGAGACACTGGAGTTGGCAGCAGGAGCCCAAAAATTGGCTGAATGACACCCTGGAGTTGCAAGCAGCAGCAGCAGCCCAAATATAGCTTGAAAGACACACTGGAGTTGGCAGCAGGAGCCCAAAAAATGGCTGAATGACACCCTGGAGTTGCAAGCAGCAGCAGCAGCAGCAGGAGCCCAAACATAGCTTGAAAGAGACACTGGAGTTGGCAGCAGGAACCCAAAAATTGGCCTAAAGACACACTGCAGTTGGCAGCAGCAGCAGGAGGCCAAAATTTGGCTGAATGACACCCTGGAGTTGCAAGCAGCACGAGCCCAAACATAGATTGAAAGAGACACTGGAGTTGGCGGCAGGAGCCCAAAAATTGGCCTAAAGACACACTGCAGTTGGCAGCAGCAGCAGTAGGAGGCCAAACATAGCTTGGAAGAGACACTGGAGTTGGCAGCGGGAGCCCAAAAATTGGCTGAATGACACCCTGGAGTTGCAAGCAGCAGGAGCCCAAACATAGCTTGAAAGAGACACTGGAGTTGGCAGCAGGAGCCCAAAAATTGGCTGAATGACACCCTGGAGATGCAAGCAGCAGCAGCCCAGACATAGCTTCAAAGAGACACTGCAGTTGACAGCAGCAGGAGCCCAAAAATTGGCTGAATGACACCCTGGAGTTGCAAGCAGCAGCAGCAGCCCAAACATAGCTTGAAAGACACACTGGAGTTGGCAGCAGGAGCCCAAAAAATGGCTGAATGACACCCTGGAGTTGCAAGCAGCAGCAGCAGCAGGAGCCCAAACATAGCTTGAAAGAGACACTGGAGTTGGCAGCAGGAACCCAAAAATTGGCCTAAAGACACACTGCAGTTGGCAGCAGCAGCAGGAGGCCAAAATTTGGCTGAATGACACCCTGGAGTTGCAAGCAGCACGAGCCCAAACATAGATTGAAAGAGACACTGGAGTTGGCGGCAGGAGCCCAAAAATTGGCCTAAAGACACACTGCAGTTGGCAGCAGCAGCAGTAGGAGGCCAAACATAGCTTGGAAGAGACACTGGAGTTGGCAGCGGGAGCCCAAAAATTGGCTGAATGACACCCTGGAGTTGCAAGCAGCAGGAGCCCAAACATAGCTTGAAAGAGACACTGGAGTTGGCAGCAGGAGCCCAAAAATTGGCTGAATGACACCCTGGAGATGCAAGCAGCAGCAGCCCAGACATAGCTTCAAAGAGACACTGCAGTTGACAGCAGCAGGAGGCCAAAAATTGGCTGAATGACACCCTGGATTTGCAAGCAGCAGCAGCAGCCCAAACATAGCTTGAAAGACACACTGGAGTTGGCAGCGGGAGCCCAAAAATTGGCTGAATGACACCCTGGAGTTGCAAGCAGCAGCAGAAGGAGCCCAAACATAGCTTGAAAGAGACACTGGAGTTGGCAGCAGGAGCCCAAAAATTGTCCGAATAACACCCGGGAGTTGCAAGCAGCAGCAGCCCAAACCTAGCTTGAAAGACACACTGGAGTTGGCAGCAGGAGCCCAAAAAATGGCTGAATGACACCCTGGAGTTGCATGCAGCAGCAGCAGCCCAAACATAGCATGAAATACACACTGGAGTTGGCAGCAGGAGCCCAGAAATTGGCTGAATGACACCCTGGAGTTGCAAGCAGCAGCAGCCCGAACATAGCTTGAAAGAGACACTGGAGTTAGCAGCAGGAGCCCAAAAATTGGCTGAATGACACCCTGGAGTTGCAAGCAGCAGGAGCAGCAGCAGCCCAAATATAGCTTGAAAGACACACTGGAGTTGGCAGCAGGAGCCCAAAAATTGGCTGAATGACACCCTGGAGTTGCAAGCAGTAGCAGCAGCAGGAGCCCAAACATAGCTTGAAAGAGACACTGGAGTTACCAGCAGGAACCCAAAAATTGGCCTAAAGACACACTGCAGTTGGCAGCAGCAACAGCAGGCCAAAATTTGCCTGAAAGGCACACCCTGAAGTTGGCATCAGCAGGAGCCCAAAAATTGGCTGAATGACACCCTGGAGTTGCAAGCAGCAGGAGCCCAAACATAGCTTGAAAGAGACACTGGAGTTGGCAGCAGGAGCCCAAAAATTGGCTGAATGACACCCTGGAGTTGCAAGCAGCAGGAGCCCAAACATAGCTTGAAAGAGACACTGGAGTTGGCAGCAGGAGCCCAAAAATTGGCTGAATGACACCCTGGAGATGCAAGCAGTAGCAGCAGTAGCAAGCAGTAGCAGCAGCAGGAGCCCAAACATAGCTTGAAAGAGACACTGGAGTTACCAGCAGGAACCCAAAAATTGGCCTAAAGACACACTGCAGTTGGCAGCAGCAACAGCAGGCCAAAATTTGCCTGAAAGGCACACCCTGAAGTTGGCATCAGCAGGAGCCCAAAAATTGGCTGAATGACACCCTGGAGTTGCAAGCAGCAGGAGCCCAAACATAGATTGAAAGAGACACTGGAGTTGGCAGTAGGAGCCCAAAAATTGGCTGAATGACACCCTGGAGTTGCAAGCAGCAGGAGCCCAAACATAACTTGAAAGAGACACTGGAGTTGGCAGCAGGAGCCCAAAAATTGGCTGAATGACACCCTGGATTTGCAAGCAGCAGCAGCAGCCCAAACATAGCTTGAAAGACACACTGGAGTTGGCAGCGGGAGCCCAAAAATTGGCTGAATGACACCCTGGAGTTGCAAGCAGCAGCAGAAGGAGCCCAAACATAGCTTGAAAGAGACACTGGAGTTGGCAGCAGGAACCCAAAAATTGGCCTAAAGACATACTGCAGTTAGCAGCAGCAGGAGCCAAAATTTGGCTGAAAGGCACACCCTGAAGTTGGCATCAGCAGGAGCCCAAAAATTGTCTGAATGACACCCTGGAGTTGCAAGCAGCAGCAGCCCAAACATGGCTTCATAGAGACACTGGAGTTGGCAGCAGGAGCTCATAAATTGGCTGAATGACACCCTGGAGTTGCAAGCAGCAGCAGCAGCCCAAACATAGCTTGAAAGACACACTGGAGTTGGCAGCAGGAGCCCAAAAATTGGCTGAATGACACCCTGGAGTTGCAAGCAGCAGCAGCAGCAGCAGCAGCCCAGACATAGCTTGAAAGAGACACTGGAGTTGGCAGCAGGAGCCCAAAAATTGGCTGAATGACACCCTTGAGTTGCAAGCAGCAGCAGCAGCCCAAACATAGCTTGAAAGACACACTGGAGTTGGCAGCAGGAGCCCAAAAAATGGCTGAATGACACCCTGGAGTTGCAAGCAGCAGCAGCAGCAGGAGCCCAAACATAGCTTGAAAGAGACACTGGAGTTGGCAGCAGGAACCCAAAAATTGGCCTAAAGACACACTGCAGTTGGCAGCAGCAGCAGGAGGCCAAAATTTGGCTGAATGACACCCTGGAGTTGCAAGCAGCACGAGCCCAAACATAGATTGAAAGAGACACTGGAGTTGGCGGCAGGAGCCCAAAAATTGGCCTAAAGACACACTGCAGTTGGCAGCAGCAGCAGTAGGAGGCCAAACATAGCTTGGAAGAGACACTGGAGTTGGCAGCGGGAGCCCAAAAATTGGCTGAATGACACCCTGGAGTTGCAAGCAGCACGAGCCCAAACATAGATTGAAAGAGACACTGGAGTTGGCGGCAGGAGCCCAAAAATTGGCCTAAAGACACACTGCAGTTGGCAGCAGCAGCAGTAGGAGGCCAAACATAGCTTGGAAGAGACACTGGAGTTGGCAGCGGGAGCCCAAAAATTGGCTGAATGACACCCTGGAGTTGCAAGCAGCAGGAGCCCAAACATAGCTTGAAAGAGACACTGGAGTTGGCAGCAGGAGCCCAAAAATTGGCTGAATGACACCCTGGAGATGCAAGCAGCAGCAGCCCAGACATAGCTTCAAAGAGACACTGCAGTTGACAGCAGCAGGAGGCCAAAAATTGGCTGAATGACACCCTGGATTTGCAAGCAGCAGCAGCAGCCCAAACATAGCTTGAAAGACACACTGGAGTTGGCAGCGGGAGCCCAAAAATTGGCTGAATGACACCCTGGAGTTGCAAGCAGAAGGAGCCCAAACATAGCTTGAAAGAGACACTGGAGTTGGCAGCAGGAGCCCAAAAATTGTCCGAATAACACCCGGGAGTTGCAAGCAGCAGCAGCCCAGACATAGCTTGAAAGAGACACTGGAGTTGGCAGCAGGAGCCCAAAAATTGGCTGAATGACACCCTGGAGTTGCAAGCAGCAGCAGCAGCCCAAATATAGCTTGAAAGACACACTGGAGTTGGCAGCAGGAGCCCAAAAAATGGCTGAATGACACCCTGGAGTTGCAAGCAGCAGCAGCAGCAGGAGCCCAAACATAGCTTGAAAGAGACACTGGAGTTGGCAGCAGGAACCCAAAAATTGGCCTAAAGACACACTGCAGTTGGCAGCAGCAGCAGGAGGCCAAAATTTGGCTGAATGACACCCTGGAGTTGCAAGCAGCACGAGCCCAAACATAGATTGAAAGAGACACTGGAGTTGGCGGCAGGAGCCCAAAAATTGGCCTAAAGACACACTGCAGTTGGCAGCAGCAGCAGTAGGAGGCCAAACATAGCTTGGAAGAGACACTGGAGTTGGCAGCGGGAGCCCAAAAATTGGCTGAATGACACCCTGGAGTTGCAAGCAGCAGGAGCCCAAACATAGCTTGAAAGAGACACTGGAGTTGGCAGCAGGAGCCCAAAAATTGGCTGAATGACACCCTGGAGATGCAAGCAGCAGCAGCCCAGACATAGCTTCAAAGAGACACTGCAGTTGACAGCAGCAGGAGCCCAAAAATTGGCTGAATGACACCCTGGAGTTGCAAGCAGCAGCAGCAGCCCAAACATAGCTTGAAAGACACACTGGAGTTGGCAGCAGGAGCCCAAAAAATGGCTGAATGACACCCTGGAGTTGCAAGCAGCAGCAGCAGCAGGAGCCCAAACATAGCTTGAAAGAGACACTGGAGTTGGCAGCAGGAACCCAAAAATTGGCCTAAAGACACACTGCAGTTGGCAGCAGCAGCAGGAGGCCAAAATTTGGCTGAATGACACCCTGGAGTTGCAAGCAGCACGAGCCCAAACATAGATTGAAAGAGACACTGGAGTTGGCGGCAGGAGCCCAAAAATTGGCCTAAAGACACACTGCAGTTGGCAGCAGCAGCAGTAGGAGGCCAAACATAGCTTGGAAGAGACACTGGAGTTGGCAGCGGGAGCCCAAAAATTGGCTGAATGACACCCTGGAGTTGCAAGCAGCAGGAGCCCAAACATAGCTTGAAAGAGACACTGGAGTTGGCAGCAGGAGCCCAAAAATTGGCTGAATGACACCCTGGAGATGCAAGCAGCAGCAGCCCAGACATAGCTTCAAAGAGACACTGCAGTTGACAGCAGCAGGAGGCCAAAAATTGGCTGAATGACACCCTGGATTTGCAAGCAGCAGCAGCAGCCCAAACATAGCTTGAAAGACACACTGGAGTTGGCAGCGGGAGCCCAAAAATTGGCTGAATGACACCCTGGAGTTGCAAGCAGCAGCAGAAGGAGCCCAAACATAGCTTGAAAGAGACACTGGAGTTGGCAGCAGGAGCCCAAAAATTGTCCGAATAACACCCGGGAGTTGCAAGCAGCAGCAGCCCAAACCTAGCTTGAAAGACACACTGGAGTTGGCAGCAGGAGCCCAAAAAATGGCTGAATGACACCCTGGAGTTGCATGCAGCAGCAGCAGCCCAAACATAGCATGAAATACACACTGGAGTTGGCAGCAGGAGCCCAGAAATTGGCTGAATGACACCCTGGAGTTGCAAGCAGCAGCAGCCCGAACATAGCTTGAAAGAGACACTGGAGTTAGCAGCAGGAGCCCAAAAATTGGCTGAATGACACCCTGGAGTTGCAAGCAGCAGGAGCAGCAGCAGCCCAAATATAGCTTGAAAGACACACTGGAGTTGGCAGCAGGAGCCCAAAAATTGGCTGAATGACACCCTGGAGTTGCAAGCAGTAGCAGCAGCAGGAGCCCAAACATAGCTTGAAAGAGACACTGGAGTTACCAGCAGGAACCCAAAAATTGGCCTAAAGACACACTGCAGTTGGCAGCAGCAACAGCAGGCCAAAATTTGCCTGAAAGGCACACCCTGAAGTTGGCAGCAGCAGGAGCCCAAAAATTGGCTGAATGACACCCTGGAGTTGCAAGCAGCAGGAGCCCAAACATAGATTGAAAGAGACACTGGAGTTGGCAGTAGGAGCCCAAAAATTGGCTGAATGACACCCTGGAGTTGCAAGCAGCAGGAGCCCAAACATAACTTGAAAGAGACACTGGAGTTGGCAGCAGGAGCCCAAAAATTGGCTGAATGACACCCTGGATTTGCAAGCAGCAGCAGCAGCCCAAACATAGCTTGAAAGACACACTGGAGTTGGCAGCGGGAGCCCAAAAATTGGCTGAATGACACCCTGGAGTTGCAAGCAGCAGCAGAAGGAGCCCAAACATAGCTTGAAAGAGACACTGGAGTTGGCAGCAGGAACCCAAAAATTGGCCTAAAGACATACTGCAGTTAGCAGCAGCAGGAGCCAAAATTTGGCTGAAAGGCACACCCTGAAGTTGGCATCAGCAGGAGCCCAAAAATTGTCTGAATGACACCCTGGAGTTGCAAGCAGCAGCAGCCCAAACATGGCTTCATAGAGACACTGGAGTTGGCAGCAGGAGCTCATAAATTGGCTGAATGACACCCTGGAGTTGCAAGCAGCAGCAGCAGCCCAAACATAGCTTGAAAGACACACTGGAGTTGGCAGCGGGAGCCCAAGTAATGGCTGAATGACACCCTGGAGTTGCAAGCAGCAGCAGAAGGAGCCTAAACATAACTTGAAAGAGACACTGGAGTTGGCAGCAGGAACCCAAAAATTGGCCTAAAGACACACTGCAGTTGACAGCAGCAGGAGGCCAAAATTTGGCTGAAAGGCACACCCTTAAGTTGGCATCAGCAGGAGCCCAAAAATTGGCTGAATGACACCCTGGAGTTGCAAGCAGCAGCAGCAGGAGCCCAAACATAGCTTGAAAGAGACACTGGAGTAGGCAGCAGGAACCCAAAAATTGGCCTAAAGACACACTGCAGTTGGCAGCAGCAGGAGGCCAAAATTTGGCTGAAAGGCACACCCTGAAGTTGGCATCAGCAGGAGCCCAAAAATTGGCCTAAAGACATAAATATGTTTTGCACCATTTGGAAAGTGTAAAACGTGGCACCATGCTGAATCTAGTCGCATGCATCAGCCATTGGTGGGTGGAAATCCTGGCTGATCCATCCCTGATCCATTTTCACAAAGGTGAGTCTCTCCACATTTTTAGTTGACAGACGAGTTCTCCTCGCCGTAACTATGGCCCCCGCCGCACTAAACACCCACTCAGATGGCACGCTACTTGCCGGGCAGGACAGCTTTTCCAGGGCAAATTTAGCTAGCTGCGGCCACAAGTCAAGTTTGGCTGCCCAGAAGTCCAGCGGATCCTCAAGGTGTGTTGGCATGGTCATGTCAAGGTATGAAGACTGAGGCTGCTGCTGATGGAGCTGCTGCTCCTGCCAACCCTCCCAGCAGCCATGGCAGTGGAAGGTGAGCACAGAGGTCCCCCCGAGTCAGACCTGCGAGAGTATGGACCATGGCGCAGATAGGCATCGGCCAATTGACTACGTAGAATGTCTTTGTAGTAGGTCAGTTTGTCCTCCCTCTCAGCGGGTTTAAAAAATGCCCCCATTTTGTGCCGGAAGCGAGGGTCCATTAAGGTGGAGAGCCAGAAGTCATCCCGCTGACAAATGGAAACAATTCGGGGGTCACTACACAAGCACGTGAGTATGCTTCCTGCCATTTGCGCAAGTGACTCGGAGGGACTACCTGTCTCCATCTCCACTGCATACTGCCACGGTGTGTCTGGGTCCTCTGTCTCGCCTTCCTCACAACCCTCTAGCTCCTCTGGCTGCTCCTGCTCCTCCTCTCCTGTCCGCTGACTAGATAAACCAGCCATTTCGCCAAGCTGTGCACTGTGCCACTCCTCCTCCTCTTCCTCCTCCTCCTCCAGTTCAGCTCCAATGGGGTTCATGTGGCCGTAAGATGTAAACGCCATGTGCCCTGACAAGCCATGGTTTCCAACATGTGCTGTAGTACATGAAGCAGTGGAATCACGTCGTTCATCCCGTAATCCTGGCGACTCACAAATAAAGTGGCTTCCTCAAAGGGCCTGAGCAAACGGCAGGTGTCACGTATGAGCTGCCACTGGTTGACATTGAAGTTACACAGGGGAGTCCCCCTATCCGCTTGGATCATCAAGAAATCCGTGATGGCTTTTCTCTGTTCGTATAGTCTGTCCAACATATGCAGGGTGGATTTCCAATGGGTGGAAACATCGCAAATCAGACTATGTTGGGGGCTACCGTTCTGACGCTGTAGCTCAAGAAGGGTGTGCTTGGCGGTGTATGAGTGGCTGAAGTGCAAGCAAAGTTTCCTTGAAGTTGTTGGGATGTCTTGCAGATGGGGGGAAGACTTCAGAAACCGCTTCACAACCAGATTGAAGACGTGAGCCATGCAGGGCGCATGGGTCAGCCTTCCTTGTCGCAGCGCAGACAAAATGTTCTTCCCATTGTCGGTAACCATGGTTCCCATTTTCAGTTTTCTTGGAGTAAGCCATGTTTGGATTTCTTGATGAATAAATTTAAGCAGTTCCTCCCCTGTGTGACTCAGTTCGCCAAGACAAACCATGTGAAGCACAGCGTGACACCTCCGTGCCCTGCACACATGGTAGGCTGGAGGAGCACTGAGACTTGAGCCTACAGTGGAGGGTGAGGAGATGGCGGAGAATGAGGAGTCCCTGCTGCAAAGGGACCACATTCACCCAGTGGGCCGTAAACGACATGTACTGTCCCTGACCATAGTTACAGCTCCAGACGTCGGCGCTGCCATGCACTTTGCTACACGCTGACAGGCTCAAGGACTGGCCCACCTTCTGTTCAACAAAAGTGTGCAGTGCTGGTACTGCCTTCGTGGCAAAGAAATGACGGCTTGGCACTCTCCACCTCGGCTCGGCACAAGCCATCAGTTCTCTGAAAGGTGCAGAGTCCACCACCTGAAAAGGGAGCAACTGAAGCACCAGTAACTTGGACAGGAGCACATTCAGCTACTGCTGTCTCTTGGACATGGCTTCGATAATGGATTGCAGGAGCATCTGGAGCGACAGAGGATGGGTATGACGCACAGCTGCCTTCGGCTGAGGTGCTGAAGCCTTGGCTGGTAGAAATTGGGAGCGGCGTGCCACTTGGTGAGGAAGCAGCCTGGACCACCTCTTCGGAGCCTCGGTTCTCCCAGGCCGCTTTATGGTGACGCATCATATGTTGACGCAGGGCCATGGTGCCAACATTTAGGCCCTGGCCACGCTTCACCTTCTGCCTACATATCTTGCATGTGGCCATGTTACCCTCCTGCGGTTGAGGAACTGCCGAGTAGTTACTTTTCCCACCAACACCCCGCACTGATTCACTGCTACTGTCGCCAACTCCAGGAACCCCTGCTCCACTACCTCCCGATAAGGTAGCCTGTTGTGCAGCAGGTGCTCTATCCCGGCCCCGGCCCCGTTTGGCTCCAGGCTTTACAATTCTGCCCCCATGCTGACTGCCAACCATGCTGCTAACACCTTGCTGCCTCAGCTGCTGACTCCGGGGCAACCTGCGCCCCTCTTCTCATGATGATGAGGATGAAGCCCCTTCTGCACCCGGCTCCCAAGTGCGATCGGCTTCATCATCATCATCATCACCGAGTTGTGGCTGCACGTCACTGATGTTCTCGGTTTCCTCAACAGTGTCTGGCGCAGGAGCTGGAATGCTCGCAACAACACCCACGCCACTCTCCACATCACTATTTGTCTGCCTAGCGAAGGAAGCCACCTCCATTTCTTGGCTGGGCAGTAGCTGCTGACTGTCCTCTATCTGATCGTCCTCCTCACTAAAGTGTGGAGCTGAACCCAAAGCATAGGATACGTCGCTGGGGGAGGGAACGGCGTAGGACAGAGGCAATGGGAGGACAGGGACTGCTCTCGGGCCATGCCAACTCCGGGTTGTGTCAGAGGAACCTACCGACCCTAGACTGGGGGTGTCAGATGTAACTTGTGATGATGTGGATGACCGCGTTAACCAATCTACCACGGCAGATGCGTTACTGGTGGAGACACGACCGCTAGCAGAAACTTGCAGATCAGGTCTCTCACCGCGACTCCTGCTGCCACTCGCCCCTAGTCTGCTGCGACCTCTGACTGCAGAATCTTGGCCTCTGCCACTCCTCTTTGAACATCTTGGCACTTGTCTGCCTAACATTTTTATGTATTTAAAATGCGCAATAGGCACTTAAAAAAATGTGTTTACTTTAAAAAGCAGAAGCTAAATAAAGTGAGATACTGCTTCTCTGCACCAGATACTATGAAAATTGGCAATATGGGATACCCTGCAGGCTGGTGTTTTTACAAGACGCAAAAAAACAATTCAAAATGCAATATATTAATAAAACAGAGCTGTAGAAGCTGATTTAGTATAACAGATAGGGTGAAATGTGCCGGTTTGGGATACCCTGCGGCCTGGTGTTTTTACAGAACACAAATAAAAATTCAAAATGCAATATATTAATAAAACAGAGCCTGTAGAAGCTGCTTTAGTATAACAGATAGGCTGAAATGCACCGGTTTGGGATACCCTGCGGCCTGGTGTTTTTACAGGATGCAAAAAAAACAATTCAAAATGCAATATATTAATAAAACAGAGCCTGTAGAAGCTGCTGTAGTATAACAGATAGGGTGAAATGTGCCGGTTTGGGATACCCTGCTGCCTGGTGTTTTTACAGGACGTACAAAACCAATTCAAAATGCAATATATTAATAAAACAGAGCCTTTAGAAGCTGCTCTAGTATAACAGATAGGGTGAAATGTGCCTAGTTTGGGATACCCTGTGGCCTGGTGTTTTTACAGGACGCACAAAACCAATTCAAAATGCAATATATTAATAAAACAGAGCCTGTAGAAGCTACTTTAGTATAACAGATAGGGTGAAATGTACCGGTTTGGGATACCCTGCGGCTGGTGTTTTTACAGGACGCACAAAACCAATTCAAAATGCAATATATTAATAATACAGAGCCTGTAGAAGCTGATTTAGTATAACAGATAGGGTGAAATGTGCTGGTTTGGGATACCCTGCGTCCTGGTGTTTTTACAGGATGCACAAAACCAATTCAAAATGCAATATATTAATAAAACAGAGCCTGTAGAAGCTGATTTAGTATAACAGATAGGGTGAAATGTGCCGGCTTGGGATACCTTGCGGCCTGGTGTTTTTACAGGATGCACAAAACCAATTCAAAATGCAATATATTAATAAAACAGAGCCTGTAGAAGCTGATTTAGTATAACAGATAGGGTGAAATGTGCTGGTTTGGGATGCCCTGCGGCCTGGTGTTTTTACAGGACGCACAAAACCAATTCAAAATGCAATATATTAATAAAACAGAGTCTTTAGAAGCTGATTTAGTATAACAGATAGGGTGAAATGTGCTGGTTTGGGATACCCTGCGGCCTGGTGTTTTTACAGGATGCACAAAACCAATTCAAAATGCAATATATTAATAAAACAGAGCCTGTAGAAGCAGCTGTAGTATAACAGATAGGGTGAAATGTGCCGGTTTGGGATACCCTGCGGCCTCGTGTTTTTACAGGACGCACAAAACCAATTCAAAATGCAATATATTAATAAAACAGAGCCTGTAGAAGCAGCTTTAGTATAACAGATAGGGTGAAATTTGCTAGTTTGGGATACCCTGCGGCCTGGGGTTTTTACAGGACGCAAAAAAAATTCAAAATGCAATATATTAATAAAACAGAGCCTGTAGAAGCTGATTTAGTATAACAGATAGGGTGAAATGTGCCGGTTTGGGATACCCTGCGGCCTGGTGTTTTTACAGGATGCACAAAATCAATTCAAAATGCAATATATTAATAAAACAGTGCCTTTAGAAGCTGCTTTAGTATAACAGATAGGGTGAAATGTGCTGAAATAGTATGCCCATGTGAGCTGGGGTTTTTACAGCATACAAAAAAAATTTAAACTAATCGAGTTATAAGAAATGCTTGTGTGTAACAGATAGGGTTAAATATGCCACTGCCAAGATGGGATGCACTGTGGCCAGGAATATTTACAGCACAAAAAAAGCAATTTAAAACTGATCTGGCAAATGAAGTGAAGTGAAAATAAAAAAAAGTTTCCTTGTCACTTTCTCTGCTGTCCCTGCCTGGATCGTTCCCGATTTTCCCCTATCTTTCCCTGGCTCTCCCTGGCACTGTGTGGGTCTCTGTGGGTCTCCCTGACTCTCCCTGCCTGTCTGTAAGTTTCTCCCTGTCTGCAGCAACCTTCGTTCTGTCTGCAATGCAAGGCTGAAATGCGCACAAGCAAGATGGCCGCCGTTTATATAGCACTGTGACGTCACCGGGCTTCCTGGCTGCTGATAGGCTGCATGTGACCTTCCCATGATAACTTGCCCCAGGGGACATATCCGGACATGTCCATCCACCATTTTACAATGGCTGTAATTGTAATAAATGGAAAACTTCGATCGAATCGCGGGGAAATTCGGATTCGTTCAGAACAAATTTTTCCTGAAATTCGGAACGAATTCGGGTTCATCCGAATCGATTCGCTCATCTCTAGCTGTTACCATGAGCAAAAACACTAAATTCGATTCTCAATTACTCCGAATATCGATTCGATCACGCAAATCACTTTCTTAAACTCCATTTAGTGCAGTCCAGGCCATCTAAAATGGTGGATCCACATGTCCCATGGGGCAATAATTCCTGGGAAGGCATCACATGCAGCCTATCAGCAGCCTCGGTGATGTCATAACCCTAATCTGCGGTCATCTTTAAAAGCTTGCTGTAGTGTATTTAACTGTCTCTCACCAGGGGAATCCCATTTAAGGGAATCTGAGAGATTTAGCATTTGGTTTTATGCCCAGATTTTGAAAGCCTAGTTAGTGTTAAAGGCCTCACACTTGCCCAAAAATATAATGCTCTTGCTTTTGTACCAAAACCTTGTTTTAAATGTTGCTGTAATGTATTTAACTGGCCCTCACCAGGGCATCCCATTTAAGGGCATCTGAGAGTTTTTGCATTTGGTTTTATGCCCAGGTCTTGAAAGCCTAGTTAGTGTTAAAGGCCACACCCCTGCCCAAAAAATATAGCGCTCTTGCTTTTCTAGCAAAACCTTGTTTTAAATCTTGCTGTAACATATTTAACTAGCCCTTACTGGGGCATCCCATTTAAGGTGATCTGAGAGTTTTTGCATTTGGTTTTATGCCCAGGTCTCGAAAGCCTAGTTAATTTTAAAGGCCACACACCTAGCCAAAACAATACAACTATTGATTTTCTACCAAAACCTTGTTTTAAAGCTTGCTGTAACATATTTAACTGGCCCTCACCGGGGGTATCCCATTTAAGGGCATCTGAGAGTTTTTGCATTTGGTTTTATGCCAAGGTCTTGAAAGCCTAGTTAGTGTTAAAGGCCACATAAAGCCACGCCCCTACCCAAAAATATAGAGCTCTTGCTGTTGTATCAAAATATTGTTTTAAAGCTTGCTGTAGCACATTTAACTGGCCTAATCAGGGCATCCCGTTGAGTTGCATCTGAGAGTTTTTGCATTCTTTTATGCCCAGGTGTTGAAAGCCTAGTTAGTGTTAAAGGCCACACAAAGCCACACATCTGCCCAAAATATAGAGCTTTTGCTGTTGTACCAAAACCTTGTTTTAAAGCTCGCTATAGTGCATTTAACTGGCCTAATCAGGGCATCCCATTGAGTTGCATCTAAGAGTTTTTGCATTTTGTTTTATGCCCAGGTGTTGAAAGCCTAGTTAGTGTTAAAGGCCACACAGAACTACACACCTGCTGCTGATTCAAAAATACTGTTTTAAGTGTAGTGTAGCGTATTGTTTTCCCCTCATAAACGCACAAAGTATGTCAGGAAGAGAAGTGCCAGGATGTGCATGGTGGCAGAATTGGAAAGTCTTAAGGCAAACGTGCCCAGGGCCAGGGTAGACCACCTGCTGTATGGCAGGCTACTTTCCCCGGGGGTAGTGAAACAGAGGTTCCTGGAGTCCACTGGAGTAGCAGTGAATTAGTGCACTATGGTTGCTGGTGCTGCATTCCCTCCGTGTTCAGGTGGTGGACATCTTTCAGAGAATTGATGGCTTGTGCTGAGCCGCCATTTCTTTGTGAAGAAGGCAGTACCAGCCCTGCACAATTTTGTTGAACAGGTGGGCCAGTCCTTGAGCATGTGGGTGTGTACCAAAGTGCACGTCAGCACCGACAGCTGGAGCTGTAACTACGGTCAGGGAAACACATGTACTTTATGGCCCACTGGGTAAATGTGGTTCCTGCACAGCCACAACAGCAACTTGGACATGTCATGCTGCTTCCGCCTCCACGCTCCCAGGCCTTTGTGCCTGTGACAGTACGAGACTCTGCCTCCTCATCCTCTGCCGTCTCCTCAGTCTCCACTGCACGGACAAGTCTCAGTGCCCCTCCAGCCTACCATGGGTGCAGGGCACGGCGGTGTCACACTGTACTTCACATGGTTTGCCTTGGCAAATGGAGTCACACAGGGGAGGAACTGGTAAAATTCATTAATCATGGCTTACTCCATGGAAACTGCAAATGGGAACCATGGTGACCGACAATAGGAAGAACATCTTGTCAGCGCTGTGTCAAGGAAGCCTGGGCCATGTTCAATCTAGTTGTCAAGCATTTCCTGAAGTCTTTCACCCATCTGCAAGACATCCTAACAACGGGAAGGAAACTTTGCATGCAACTCTTTTTGCATGCCACTCCTACACCGCAAAGCACACCCCCAACATTGTCTGATTTATGATGTTTCCATCACCGATTTCTTGATGATCCAAGAGGATAGGGGGACTCCCCTGTGTAACGTCAATGTAAACCAGTGGCAGCTCAAACGTGACACCTGCCATTTGCTCATACACTTTGAGGAAGCCACTTTATTAGTCAGTTGCCAGCATTGCGGGATGAGCAACGTAATTCCGCGGCTTCATCTACTACAACATGTGTTGAAAACCATGGCTGGTCAGGACACTGGAGACGTGGTGCCTACATCTCATGGCCACATGTGCCCTGTAGGGGCTGAACTGGAGGAGGAGGAGGAAAAGGAGGAGGAGGAGGGGGAGTCCACAGTGAAGCACAGATTAGGTTTGGCGAAATGGGCAGTTTTTCTAGTCATATGACAGGAAAGGAGGAGCAGGAGCAGCCAGAGGAGCTAGAGGGTTGTGAAGAAAGCGAGGACCCAGACACACCATGGCATTATGCAGTGGAGATGGAGGCAGGTAGTCCCTCCGAGTCAGTAGCACAAATGGCACGATGCATGCTCACGTGCTTCCGTAGTGACCATCCAATTGTCACCATTCGGCAGTGGGATGACTTCTGGGTCTCCACCTTATGGGGCCCTCTTTACTGCCACAAAAACTTTTTTACACCCACTGAGAGAGGGGACAAACTGACCTACTACATAGACATCCTACATAGTGAGTTGACCGATGCCTATATGTTCCATCGTCCATCCTCTCGCAGGTCTGACTCAGGAGGCCCTCTGCGCTCACCTTCCACTGCCATGGCTACTGGGGAGGGGTGGGGTGGCAGGAGCAGTACCAGCTCCATCAGCAGTAGCTGACGAGTAGCTTTCTTAACCCGCATAGTGAGGCAACTCATGAGCAACAGCTAGACCTGGAGCAGGATCTGAACCAGCAGGTGGTGGCAAACCTTGACATGACCATGCCAACACACCTTGAGGATCCGCAGGACTTCTGGGCAGCCAATGTGATTTGTGGCAGCAACTAGTATAGTTTTCCTTGGGAAAGCTGTCCTTCCCGGCCAGTAGTGTGCCATCAGAGTGGGTGTTTAGTGCAGCAGGGGCCATAGTAACCCCAAGGAGAATTAGTCTGTCCACGAAAAATGTGAAGAGTCTCTCCTTGTGCTGCTGCCAACTCCAGGGTGTCTTTCAGGCAATATATGGGCTCCTCATGCTGCTGCTAACTTCAGGGTGTGTCTTTCAGGCAATATATGGGCTCCTCATGCTGCTGCCAACTCCAGGGTGTCTTTCAGGCAATATATGAGCTCCTCATGCTGCTGCCAACTCCAGGGTGTGTCTTTCTGGCAATTTATAGACTTCCCATACTGCTGCCAACTCCAGAGTGTCTTTCAGGCAATATATGGGCTCCTCATGCTGCTGCTAACTCCAGGGTGTGTGTTTCAGGCAATATATGGTCTCCTTATGCTGCTGCCAACTCCAGGGTGTGTGTTTCTGGCAATATATGGTCTCCTCATGCTGCTGCCAACTCCAGGGTGTCTTTCAGGCAATATATGTGCTCCTTGTGCTGCTGGCAACTCTATGGTGTCTTTCAGGCAATATTTGGGCTACTCATGCTACTGCCAACTCCAGGGTGTGTCTTTCAGGCAATATATAGGCTCCTTATGCTGCTGCCAACTCCAGGGTTGTATTCAGGCATGCAGGATTTTAATTATTTACAAATATTAACATATATTTAATAGGCATTTTCCCCCAAAAAATTAAAGAAATTTGCTCTGTCCAGTTCTCCACACATACATACACGTTGCTGTGTATTCAACAAATTATTTTTATTCATCTATTTTATTTAAGACTTAGTGAAATGAAGTTTTGGGCAGAGATGGATTTAATAAGGGTGAGCCGGATAAGATTACTCTTAGCCTCCCTGGTGCAGAACCCAAAGCATTCTCTGATGCTGCCACTGTATGACCTGGATTTGAAATTAGATGTTTTGGGAAGTGGAAGTTGCACTGTAAAACCACACTTCAAGATTCAGCAGCATGCACCAAGGCATTTACACTTGTTTCCTCACATCTTTCCCCCGATTCAGCAGACATTTCTAGGTGTACCAAGTAAATTTCTGCTTTGAGCAAGAGCTGACAGAAACCCACGCTAATACCAATACCCACCAGGTGACATTTGAGACACCAGGGTGCTGATAATCAGGCAGGGTACTGCCAATGCCTACAGGTGACATAGCTGCCTCTGACCCTGTGAACTGGTATAGGGGTACCCTGAACCTACCCCAGTCCACCCCAAGTAGTTATAAATAAAGGCACCATACACAAATACATTTAATAATCTACTACTTACCAGTCGGTCCCTTTTTTTTCTGTCCATATTTTTGGCTGCCATTTTCCTTGGTAAACCCCCTCCCCTCTGATGACGTGTAGGGTGGTTGCAGAGAGGCTCCACCTCTCTGCATAAAAGCTTTGATCCCATAGCAAATAACACTACTATCGGCTGGAAGCCAGGATAGAAGGAGTGGGACCTGTGGACCCCTTCCTTCTAGATACCGACAGAACTTCTATTAGACAGCCCTACCAGCATAATTTTTAGTGAGAATATTATTGGCCAAAGGAAGACCTCTCATAGGCAGGGTAACAACAGCAAAAATGCTCCAAGAAGCTGAGGAATTCCCTCTCAAAGGATATCAGATCAGCCAAAAAAAAGCCTATTCCAAAAAATTGGGAGAACATTTCTTCTTTGATCTTCTTTAAGCAGCAAGATAAGGCCCAGCAGCTTACAGGCTACAAGAAACAAAAGCAAGCAGAAGATCTCAACACCTTTATGTTGTCATTTTGATATTGATACACCAGAGGAAAAGTTTTACCTGACCCATCATGCATCACTACTCATGATAGATGTTAGGGCTATGGGTTTTGTAGTCATTGAGATCGTTAATAGTGGTGACTTGTGCAGTGAGATGATTGAGGAGGATTTCACACGGTGCAACCATTCCTGTCTCCAAGTAGTGCCTGAAAATATAAATACTGGGGATAGTTAGGATCAAGCAACCTTTAGGCATTAAGCTGATACCCTATCAGGACCGGATGCTTTCCTTGTTTTTAGGACCCTGAAAAGATGGGATACATCCTTCTCTATTGATAGGTAGATTGGGGGGGGTTAACAACTGTAAAGACTTTACCTAATGGCAGTGTAGTGGACAGAAAACTTCTGGTCCCTGATCCGATACATTGGCTGAACTTGGGGTTGGGACAGGGAGCTGCTATAGCTCCTTTTATTGTTAGGAAAGTCACAATATTTACAGCAAAAGGTCCAATATCAAACAGCTGCATGGACATTGCTCAGTGATCAAGTCCAAGGCTGCAGTTTCCTGTCTTCATTTGGGCAAGGAAGCTGTGTTCCTGTTTATTCCTTGCATGGTGTAGAGTCTCCAGCTTCCTTGGTGCAAACCTTCCTTCTCACACCTACACACCTCACAGCTATAGAGAGCTTGTAGCCGAGGATAAGGGATGGCTGGCTAGATGAGTAGGCTGGAAGTCAGGCAGCTCCCCCCATGGATAAAGCAAGGGTTAAGAGGGATGGAAGGATAGAGTCCAGATCTGGCCCAGTGATGAGGGAAATAGATCCAAGCAGAGCCAACGTCCAATCTGAGTCTTCAACAGGGAAAACAGATCCAAGCAGAGCCAAAGTCCAATCTGAGTCAGCAACAGGAAAAACAGATCCAAGCAGAGCCAAACTCCAATCCGAGTCAGCAACAGGGGAAGCAAGTTCAAGCAAGGTAATCCAGGGGGTACATGAGGCGAGTGTCGAAGCTCCACACAGGAATGAATATCAGATGATTCAGGTATCGCGGGTATACGCACGCACTGCTGTGAACGTACGGCCGCAGACACAGTCACTCGCACAGTCACACTTCGAGCTGCCAAGCAAACACTGGTTTGCATGCACAAATGCCTCAGGGATTTGACCCTATGACACTGGAGCTGCTTGGCAATCTCCACTGAGTGGACACCCCCACTGAGGACCCCACCTTCTGCTGCACATGTCCCTCCCTCTCTGTACCAATAGGGAATACCCACCCTGACTCCCTACAAGCTCCACCCCACTTATTAGCATGACCCTCCACCCTTGTCAACTCCAGGCCTCCTCTGGGGGCACAGGTAAAACAACTTCAACCAAAATACCAAGAACATTTCATAATACAATGGTTCAGAACCTTGAAGTATAATGTGAATGATAGAGGGGAACATCATTATTTAACACATTGTACCCTAACAGAACAGATTTTTGGTGTTTTGTACATGCTTTTCTCCCCACCACAATCTGCATTTTCAAACCAAGGGGGAAGCTACCTGATCCTAACGCCATAGAATGACAAGGTGGAATTGGTTCAGGCTGAGTTACTACAACATGGTCACACTAGATTCAGGTTCTTTCTTATGGATGGCCACAAATATGTCCTGTAGGGCATTTGCATATTCCGGAACCATTTCACCATCCTTTTGAAGATGTTCGATAAACTTCTTCCAAAGTGTGAGAAGGGGCTCTGTTTCCCCTGCAAATTTCTTCCAGGATTTGGAACTTTTTCTCAAGGGTGTCCCGCTCCGCTGGGGTCACATGCAACACAGTTCGGCAGGCGTTTTAAAACCACTAGGGATGAGCGAATCGATCCGGACGAACCCGGATTCGATCCGAATTTCAGGAAAAATTCGATTCGGATCGAATCCGAATTTCCCCGCGATTCGATCACTCGAAGTTTTCCTTTAACATCCATTCATTTACATTTACAGGCATTCTAAGATGGCGGACGGGACATGTCTGGACATGTATCCCGCGCCAGTGCAAGCTGGGGCAGTCACATGCAGCCTATCAGCAGCCAGCAAGCCCGGTGACGTCACACAGCGGTATTTAACGGCGGCCATCTTGCTTTTCCTCATTTCTCTATTGCATTCGTGACAGACAGACAGAACGCTGTGTAGCTGAGGCAGTTAGACAGGCTGGAGACAGGGACAGACAGGGACAGGCAGGAGACAGGCAGGAGACAGGCAGGAGACAGACAGGAGACAGACAGAAAGCCAGGGAAAGGTAGGAAAAACGGAGCTGGCTGACAGGGAGATTTTTTTTTTTTCATCCAGCCTTTGTTAGCGTTTTCAGGCTGCTTATAGTAACTAACTGTGCATATATACTGAAATGATCTTAAGTCTGCTGTGAGGCATCCCATTCTGTGACTAAAGCAGCCTCTGTTTAAGACCATATAAGCATTTGCTCTTATCATATTTGAAATTAGGCCTGATAAAGACACTTTTGCTGGCCAAAGCACTACTGGACCCTGCCAGGTCCATTCCTGCCCAGGGCATCCCATTCTGTGACTAAAGCAGCCTCTGTTTAAGACCATATAAGCATTTGCTCTTATCATATTTGAAATTAGGCCTGATAAAGACACTTTTGCTGGCCAAAGCACTACTGGACCCTGCCAGGTCCATTCCTGCCCAGGGCATCCCATTCTGTGACTAAAGCAGCCTCTGTTTAAGACCATATAAGCATTTGCTCTTATCATATTTGAAATTAGGCCTGATAAAGACACTTTTGCTGGCCAAAGCACTACTGGACCCTGCCAGGTCCATTCCTGCCCGGGGCATCCCATTCTGTGACTACAGCAGCCTCTGTTTAAGACCATATAAGCATTTGCTCTTATCATATTTGAAATTAGCCTGATAAAGACACTTTTGCTGGCCAAAGCACTACTGGACCCTGCCAGGTCCATTCCTGCCCAGGGCATCCCATTCTGTGACTAAAGCAGCCTCTGTTTAAGACCATATAAGCATTTGCTCTTATCATATTTGAAATTAGGCCTGATAAAGACACTTTTGCTGGCCAAAGCACTACTGGACCCTGCCAGGTCCATTCCTGCCCAGGGCATCCCATTCTGTGACTACAGCAGCCTCTGTTTAAGACCATATAAGCATTTGCTCTTATCATATTTGAAATTAGGCCTGATAAAGACACTTTTGCTGGCCAAAGCACTACTGGACCCTGCCAGGTCCATTCCTGCCCAGGGCATCCCATTCTGTGACTAAAGCAGCCTCTGTTTAAGACCATATAAGCATTTGCTCTTATCATATTTGAAATTAGGCCTGATAAAGACACTTTTGCTGGCCAAAGCACTACTGGACCCTGCCAGGTCGATTCCTGTTGGGGCATCCCATTCTGTGACTACAGCAGCCTCTGTTTAAGACCATATAAGCATTTGCTCTTATCATAGTTGAAATTAGCCTGATAAAGACACTTTTGCTGGCCAAAGCACTACTGGACCCTGCCAGGTCCATTCCTGCCCAGGGCATCCCATTCTGTGACTAAAGCAGCCTCTGTTTAAGACCATATAAGCATTTGCTCTTATCATATTTGAAATTAGGCCTGATAAAGACACTTTTGCTGGCCAAAGCACTACTGGACCCTGCCAGGTCGATTCCTGCCCGGGGCATCCCATTCTGTGACTACAGCAGCCTCTGTTTAAGACCATATAAGCATTTGCTCTTATCATATTTGAAATTAGCCTGATAAAGACACTTTTGCTGGCCAAAGCACTACTGGACCCTGCCAGGTCCATTCCTGCCCAGGGCATCCCATTCTGTGACTAAAGCAGCCTCTGTTTAAGACCATATAAGCATTTGCTCTTATCATATTTGAAATTAGGCCTGATAAAGACACTTTTGCTGGCCAAAGCACTACTGGACCCTGCCAGGTCCATTCCTGCCCGGGGCATCCCATTCTGTGACTACAGCAGCCTCTGTTTAAGACCATATAAGCATTTGCTCTTATCATATTTGAAATTAGCCTGATAAAGACACTTTTGCTGGCCAAAGCACTACTGGACCCTGCCAGGTCCATTCCTGCCCAGGGCATCCCATTCTGTGACTAAAGCAGCCTCTGTTTAAGACCATATAAGCATTTGCTCTTATCATATTTGAAATTAGGCCTGATAAAGACACTTTTGCTGGCCAAAGCACTACTGGACCCTGCCAGGTCCATTCCTGCCCAGGGCATCCCATTCTGTGACTACAGCAGCCTCTGTTTAAGACCATATAAGCATTTGCTCTTATCATATTTGAAATTAGGCCTGATAAAGACACTTTTGCTGGCCAAAGCACTACTGGACCCTGCCAGGTCCATTCCTGCCCAGGGCATCCCATTCTGTGACTAAAGCAGCCTCTGTTTAAGACCATATAAGCATTTGCTCTTATCATATTTGAAATTAGGCCTGATAAAGACACTTTTGCTGGCCAAAGCACTACTGGACCCTGCCAGGTCGATTCCTGTTGGGGCATCCCATTCTGTGACTACAGCAGCCTCTGTTTAAGACCATATAAGCATTTGCTCTTATCATATTTGAAATTAGCCTGATAAAGACACTTTTGCTGGCCAAAGCACTACTGGACCCTGCCAGGTCCATTCCTGCCCAGGGCATCCCATTCTGTGACTAAAGCAGCCTCTGTTTAAGACCATATAAGCATTTGCTCTTATCATATTTGAAATTAGGCCTGATAAAGACACTTTTGCTGGCCAAAGCACTACTGGACCCTGCCAGGTCGATTCCTGCCCGGGGCATCCCATTCTGTGACTAAAGCAGCCTCTGTTTAAGACCATATAAGCATTTGCTCTTATCATATTTGAAATTAGGCCTGATAAAGACACTTTTGCTGGCCAAAGCACTACTGGACCCTGCCAGGTCGATTCCTGCCCGGGGCATCCCATTCTGTGACTACAGCAGCCTCTGTTTAAGACCATATAAGCATTTGCTCTTATCATATTTGAAATTAGCCTGATAAAGACACTTTTGCTGGCCAAAGCACTACTGGACCCTGCCAGGTCCATTCCTGCCCAGGGCATCCCATTCTGTGACTAAAGCAGCCTCTGTTTAAGACCATATAAGCATTTGCTCTTATCATATTTGAAATTAGGCCTGATAAAGACACTTTTGCTGGCCAAAGCACTACTGGACCCTGCCAGGTCCATTCCTGCCCAGGGCATCCCATTCTGTGACTACAGCAGCCTCTGTTTAAGACCATATAAGCATTTGCTCTTATCATATTTGAAATTAGCCTGATAAAGACACTTTTGCTGGCCAAAGCACTACTGGACCCTGCCAGGTCCATTCCTGCCCAGGGCATCCCATTCTGTGACTACAGCAGCCTCTGTTTAAGACCATATAAGCATTTGCTCTTATCATATTTGAAATTAGGCCTGATAAAGACACTTTTGCTGGCCAAAGCACTACTGGACCCTGCCAGGTCCATTCCTGCCCAGGGCATCCCATTCTGTGACTACAGCAGCCTCTGTTTAAGACCATATAAGCATTTGCTCTTATCATATTTGAAATTAGGCCTGATAAAGACACTTTTGCTGGCCAAAGCACTACTGGACCCTGCCAGGTCCATTCCTGCCCAGGGCATCCCATTCTGTGACTAAAGCAGCCTCTGTTTAAGACCATATAAGCATTTGCTCTTATCATATTTGAAATTAGGCCTGATAAAGACACTTTTGCTGGCCAAAGCACTACTGGACCCTGCCAGGTCCATTCCTGCCCAGGGCATCCCATTCTGTGACTACAGCAGCCTCTGTTTAAGACCATATAAGCATTTGCTCTTATCATATTTGAAATTAGGCCTGATAAAGACACTTTTGCTGGCCAAAGCACTACTGGACCCTGCCAGGTCCATTCCTGCCCAGGGCATCCCATTCTGTGACTAAAGCAGCCTCTGTTTAAGACCATATAAGCATTTGCTCTTATCATATTTGAAATTAGGCCTGATAAAGACACTTTTGCTGGCCAAAGCACTACTGGACCCTGCCAGGTCGATTCCTGTTGGGGCATCCCATTCTGTGACTACAGCAGCCTCTGTTTAAGACCATATAAGCATTTGCTCTTATCATATTTGAAATTAGCCTGATAAAGACACTTTTGCTGGCCAAAGCACTACTGGACCCTGCCAGGTCCATTCCTGCCCAGGGCATCCCATTCTGTGACTAAAGCAGCCTCTGTTTAAGACCATATAAGCATTTGCTCTTATCATATTTGAAATTAGGCCTGATAAAGACACTTTTGCTGGCCAAAGCACTACTGGACCCTGCCAGGTCGATTCCTGCCCGGGGCATCCCATTCTGTGACTAAAGCAGCCTCTGTTTAAGACCATATAAGCATTTGCTCTTATCATATTTGAAATTAGGCCTGATAAAGACACTTTTGCTGGCCAAAGCACTACTGGACCCTGCCAGGTCGATTCCTGCCCGGGGCATCCCATTCTGTGACTACAGCAGCCTCTGTTTAAGACCATATAAGCATTTGCTCTTATCATATTTGAAATTAGCCTGATAAAGACACTTTTGCTGGCCAAAGCACTACTGGACCCTGCCAGGTCCATTCCTGCCCAGGGCATCCCATTCTGTGACTAAAGCAGCCTCTGTTTAAGACCATATAAGCATTTGCTCTTATCATATTTGAAATTAGGCCTGATAAAGACACTTTTGCTGGCCAAAGCACTACTGGACCCTGCCAGGTCCATTCCTGCCCAGGGCATCCCATTCTGTGACTACAGCAGCCTCTGTTTAAGACCATATAAGCATTTGCTCTTATCATATTTGAAATTAGCCTGATAAAGACACTTTTGCTGGCCAAAGCACTACTGGACCCTGCCAGGTCCATTCCTGCCCAGGGCATCCCATTCTGTGACTACAGCAGCCTCTGTTTAAGACCATATAAGCATTTGCTCTTATCATATTTGAAATTAGGCCTGATAAAGACACTTTTGCTGGCCAAAGCACTACTGGACCCTGCCAGGTCCATTCCTGCCCAGGGCATCCCATTCTGTGACTACAGCAGCCTCTGTTTAAGACCATATAAGCATTTGCTCTTATCATATTTGAAATTAGGCCTGATAAAGACACTTTTGCTGGCCAAAGCACTACTGGACCCTGCCAGGTCCATTCCTGCCCAGGGCATCCCATTCTGTGACTAAAGCAGCCTCTGTTTAAGACCATATAAGCATTTGCTCTTATCATATTTGAAATTAGGCCTGATAAAGACACTTTTGCTGGCCAAAGCACTACTGGACCCTGCCAGGTCCATTCCTGCCCGGGGCATCCCATTCTGTGACTACAGCAGCCTCTGTTTAAGACCATATAAGCATTTGCTCTTATCATATTTGAAATTAGCCTGATAAAGACACTTTTGCTGGCCAAAGCACTACTGGACCCTGCCAGGTCCATTCCTGCCCAGGGCATCCCATTCTGTGACTAAAGCAGCCTCTGTTTAAGACCATATAAGCATTTGCTCTTATCATATTTGAAATTAGGCCTGATAAAGACACTTTTGCTGGCCAAAGCACTACTGGACCCTGCCAGGTCCATTCCTGCCCAGGGCATCCCATTCTGTGACTACAGCAGCCTCTGTTTAAGACCATATAAGCATTTGCTCTTATCATATTTGAAATTAGGCCTGATAAAGACACTTTTGCTGGCCAAAGCACTACTGGACCCTGCCAGGTCCATTCCTGCCCAGGGCATCCCATTCTGTGACTAAAGCAGCCTCTGTTTAAGACCATATAAGCATTTGCTCTTATCATATTTGAAATTAGGCCTGATAAAGACACTTTTGCTGGCCAAAGCACTACTGGACCCTGCCAGGTCGATTCCTGTTGGGGCATCCCATTCTGTGACTACAGCAGCCTCTGTTTAAGACCATATAAGCATTTGCTCTTATCATATTTGAAATTAGCCTGATAAAGACACTTTTGCTGGCCAAAGCACTACTGGACCCTGCCAGGTCCATTCCTGCCCAGGGCATCCCATTCTGTGACTAAAGCAGCCTCTGTTTAAGACCATATAAGCATTTGCTCTTATCATATTTGAAATTAGGCCTGATAAAGACACTTTTGCTGGCCAAAGCACTACTGGACCCTGCCAGGTCCATTCCTGCCCAGGGCATCCCATTCTGTGACTAAAGCAGCCTCTGTTTAAGACCATATAAGCATTTGCTCTTATCATATTTGAAATTAGGCCTGATAAAGACACTTTTGCTGGCCAAAGCACTACTGGACCCTGCCAGGTCGATTCCTGTTGGGGCATCCCATTCTGTGACTACAGCAGCCTCTGTTTAAGACCATATAAGCATTTGCTCTTATCATATTTGAAATTAGCCTGATAAAGACACTTTTGCTGGCCAAAGCACTACTGGACCCTGCCAGGTCCATTCCTGCCCAGGGCATCCCATTCTGTGACTAAAGCAGCCTCTGTTTAAGACCATATAAGCATTTGCTCTTATCATATTTGAAATTAGGCCTGATAAAGACACTTTTGCTGGCCAAAGCACTACTGGACCCTGCCAGGTCGATTCCTGCCCGGGGCATCCCATTCTGTGACTAAAGCAGCCTCTGTTTAAGACCATATAAGCATTTGCTCTTATCATATTTGAAATTAGGCCTGATAAAGACACTTTTGCTGGCCAAAGCACTACTGGACCCTGCCAGGTCGATTCCTGCCCGGGGCATCCCATTCTGTGACTACAGCAGCCTCTGTTTAAGACCATATAAGCATTTGCTCTTATCATATTTGAAATTAGCCTGATAAAGACACTTTTGCTGGCCAAAGCACTACTGGACCCTGCCAGGTCCATTCCTGCCCAGGGCATCCCATTCTGTGACTACAGCAGCCTCTGTTTAAGACCATATAAGCATTTGCTCTTATCATATTTGAAATTAGGCCTGATAAAGACACTTTTGCTGGCCAAAGCACTACTGGACCCTGCCAGGTCCATTCCTGCCCAGGGCATCCCATTCTGTGACTAAAGCAGCCTCTGTTTAAGACCATATAAGCATTTGCTCTTATCATATTTGAAATTAGGCCTGATAAAGACACTTTTGCTGGCCAAAGCACTACTGGACCCTGCCAGGTCCATTCCTGCCCAGGGCATCCCATTCTGTGACTACAGCAGCCTCTGTTTAAGACCATATAAGCATTTGCTCTTATCATATTTGAAATTAGGCCTGATAAAGACACTTTTGCTGGCCAAAGCACTACTGGACCCTGCCAGGTCCATTCCTGCCCAGGGCATCCCATTCTGTGACTAAAGCAGCCTCTGTTTAAGACCATATAAGCATTTGCTCTTATCATATTTGAAATTAGGCCTGATAAAGACACTTTTGCTGGCCAAAGCACTACTGGACCCTGCCAGGTCGATTCCTGTTGGGGCATCCCATTCTGTGACTACAGCAGCCTCTGTTTAAGACCATATAAGCATTTGCTCTTATCATATTTGAAATTAGCCTGATAAAGACACTTTTGCTGGCCAAAGCACTACTGGACCCTGCCAGGTCCATTCCTGCCCAGGGCATCCCATTCTGTGACTAAAGCAGCCTCTGTTTAAGACCATATAAGCATTTGCTCTTATCATATTTGAAATTAGGCCTGATAAAGACACTTTTGCTGGCCAAAGCACTACTGGACCCTGCCAGGTCCATTCCTGCCCAGGGCATCCCATTCTGTGACTAAAGCAGCCTCTGTTTAAGACCATATAAGCATTTGCTCTTATCATATTTGAAATTAGGCCTGATAAAGACACTTTTGCTGGCCAAAGCACTACTGGACCCTGCCAGGTCCATTCCTGCCCAGGGCATCCCATTCTGTGACTACAGCAGCCTCTGTTTAAGACCATATAAGCATTTGCTCTTATCATATTTGAAATTAGGCCTGATAAAGACACTTTTGCTGGCCAAAGCACTACTGGACCCTGCCAGGTCCATTCCTGCCCAGGGCATCCCATTCTGTGACTAAAGCAGCCTCTGTTTAAGACCATATAAGCATTTGCTCTTATCATATTTGAAATTAGGCCTGATAAAGACACTTTTGCCTGGCCAAAGCACTACTGGACCCTGCCAGGTCGATTCCTGCCCGGGGCATCCCATTCTGTGACTACAGCAGCCTCTGTTTAAGACCATATAAGCATTTGCTCTTATCATATTTGAAATTAGGCCTGATAAAGACACTTTTGCTGGCCAAAGCACTACTGGACCCTGCCAGGTCCATTCCTGCCCAGGGCATCCCATTCTGTGACTAAAGCAGCCTCTGTTTAAGACCATATAAGCATTTGCTCTTATCATATTTGAAATTAGGCCTGATAAAGACACTTTTGCTGGCCAAAGCACTACTGGACCCTGCCAGGTCGATTCCTGTTGGGGCATCCCATTCTGTGACTACAGCAGCCTCTGTTTAAGACCATATAAGCATTTGCTCTTATCATATTTGAAATTAGGCCTGATAAAGACACTTTTGCTGGCCAAAGCACTACTGGACCCTGCCAGGTCGATTCCTGTTGGGGCATCCCATTCTGTGACTACAGCAGCCTCTGTTTAAGACCATATAAGCATTTGCTCTTATCATATTTGAAATTAGCCTGATAAAGACACTTTTGCTGGCCAAAGCACTACTGGACCCTGCCAGGTCCATTCCTGCCCAGGGCATCCCATTCTGTGACTAAAGCAGCCTCTGTTTAAGACCATATAAGCATTTGCTCTTATCATATTTGAAATTAGGCCTGATAAAGACACTTTTGCTGGCCAAAGCACTACTGGACCCTGCCAGGTCCATTCCTGCCCAGGGCATCCCATTCTGTGACTAAAGCAGCCTCTGTTTAAGACCATATAAGCATTTGCTCTTATCATATTTGAAATTAGGCCTGATAAAGACACTTTTGCTGGCCAAAGCACTACTGGACCCTGCCAGGTCCATTCCTGCCCAGGGCATCCCATTCTGTGACTACAGCAGCCTCTGTTTAAGACCATATAAGCATTTGCTCTTATCATATTTGAAATTAGGCCTGATAAAGACACTTTTGCTGGCCAAAGCACTACTGGACCCTGCCAGGTCCATTCCTGCCCAGGGCATCCCATTCTGTGACTAAAGCAGCCTCTGTTTAAGACCATATAAGCATTTGCTCTTATCATATTTGAAATTAGGCCTGATAAAGACACTTTTGCTGGCCAAAGCACTACTGGACCCTGCCAGGTCGATTCCTGTTGGGGCATCCCATTCTGTGACTACAGCAGCCTCTGTTTAAGACCATATAAGCATTTGCTCTTATCATATTTGAAATTAGCCTGATAAAGACACTTTTGCTGGCCAAAGCACTACTGGACCCTGCCAGGTCCATTCCTGCCCAGGGCATCCCATTCTGTGACTAAAGCAGCCTCTGTTTAAGACCATATAAGCATTTGCTCTTATCATATTTGAAATTAGGCCTGATAAAGACACTTTTGCTGGCCAAAGCACTACTGGACCCTGCCAGGTCCATTCCTGCCCAGGGCATCCCATTCTGTGACTAAAGCAGCCTCTGTTTAAGACCATATAAGCATTTGCTCTTATCATATTTGAAATTAGGCCTGATAAAGACACTTTTGCTGGCCAAAGCACTACTGGACCCTGCCAGGTCCATTCCTGCCCAGGGCATCCCATTCTGTGACTAAAGCAGCCTCTGTTTAAGACCATATAAGCATTTGCTCTTATCATATTTGAAATTAGGCCTGATAAAGACACTTTTGCTGGCCAAAGCACTACTGGACCCTGCCAGGTCCATTCCTGCCCAGGGCATCCCATTCTGTGACTACAGCAGCCTCTGTTTAAGACCATATAAGCATTTGCTCTTATCATATTTGAAATTAGGCCTGATAAAGACACTTTTGCTGGCCAAAGCACTACTGGACCCTGCCAGGTCCATTCCTGCCCAGGGCATCCCATTCTGTGACTAAAGCAGCCTCTGTTTAAGACCATATAAGCATTTGCTCTTATCATATTTGAAATTAGGCCTGATAAAGACACTTTTGCTGGCCAAAGCACTACTGGACCCTGCCAGGTCGATTCCTGCCCGGGGCATCCCATTCTGTGACTACAGCAGCCTCTGTTTAAGACCATATAAGCATTTGCTCTTATCATATTTGAAATTAGCCTGATAAAGACACTTTTGCTGGCCAAAGCACTACTGGACCCTGCCAGGTCCATTCCTGCCCAGGGCATCCCATTCTGTGACTAAAGCAGCCTCTGTTT